>JAVXUP010002413.1:0-132500 GCA_033070095.1 Escallonia herrerae | reverse complement strand
AGTTGTCACACCAGTCCTGGGGCGACAGGACTGTTGCTTTGTCCTTATCCCACCGTCTGCGATACTGTGTAGCGGACAACTTGACGGTTTTTGCTGTCCGCTATACTATGTAGCAAACTTGACCCATATACAAACTTATTCCGAAACTCTTATTCATTCTTTCTTCTCACAATTTTTCTAGCGGCGTTGGCAAGTAGATCTGCGCAATTTCTTCCAAAGAAATCCTTTAATCGTCTCATCAATCACGTAAGTTCACAATCCAATCCTTTATTTGTTCATAATCTAGAGTTGTTATGAGTATTGCGGCTTATGCATGGTTTTGAATATGTATGCGGTGGATTGTGCTAGCGTTTGTCAATATATGTGTATTGCTTATTATTTGTTCATGTGATTTCACTTGCATATATACAGCATGTCAACTTATGTGAGCACATGCTAGCGTTGTATGTTTGAGAATTTTTACGCTTCCAACCTTGCCGTTTTTCCATAATTTCAGTTGCGAAAAATGGATTTTAACCCTGGACCAGAAGATCCCTCCGTATTATACGACCAAGCAAACCATGTCAGTACGCTCTTATGGGATGGTGGGGTAAGATCCTTATTTTATCAACTTTCCTATTCTTACGAACATTGTATACCGTTTGTTTTGGTTAAATTGTATTTATTAATTCGTAGGAAAGAGCACTTCTCAACACAGTAGAAGTGTCCGATAATTTTAAAGCCTGGAAATTGAACAAATACCAGAAAAGGTTACTGCGTGGGCTTGGGATTTTCACGCATGGGCAAATCTTTCAACACCTTGACCGGCACTTAATAGGTGCCCTTGTTGAAAGGTTCTCGAAGAGATGACAATTACCCTAGAAGATGTAGGGTTCATCTTAGGGTTACCGGTGACGGGACGGCCGGTAATTGCTCCTCCGTCGGAAGCAACGAATAAGAGAACCGCTAGGGACTTCTTTACTTCGATACCCCAGGATCAATTTAGCACTGGTGGTATCAAGTTGAAGTGGTTGGTAGATACCTACAAGGTTCTCCCGGAAAACTACACGGACGAGATGCTTGTGCTGTACACACAAGCTTTCCTCTTGTGGGTGATGGGGGCAACAACGTCGAAGAATACGGTCAGCGTCAAATATTTACCGTTGTTGGGTAACCTGCTGGAGGTTGGGGATTATGCCTGGGGTGCAGCAACTCTTGCGTACCTGTACCGAGCATTGCACAAGGCAACGAGGCCCGACTCCAAAGCTATATGTGCGTGTCTCTCGCTATTGCAGGTATATCATACAAATCTTGATTACGTGCTCGTTTTTTTTGTTGAATTGACAATAAATTTTGACGATACTTTATTTAATTTGTCTTTGCTCTCAGGTGTGGTCTTATGAACACCTTGCTACCGGCGCACCCAGGCGTAGGGACGGAACGGATAATGTGTGGCCTCGGTTGTGCGCCTGGGAGTACAGCCGGAAGGACAGCCACTACCCGAGGAGAGACGATCCCCATCACAACATTACGTACTATCGGGGGGAGCTCGACTCGCTATCTCTGGGCCAGATGCGATGGGCACCGTACAAACGTTTGGCGCGACGGGTGGGGGAGTCGTTCGTCTTCACGCTCTCTGGGTTGCAACGCACACCCCTGATCCACTTCGAGGTCGCAGAGTGGCAGCTACCAGATCGTGCTATGCGCCATTTTGAGTGCCTGCAGGGGTTGCCAGCCGATGCGCCGGATATGAGGGGTAACAGGAACCCACCGGGTGTCGGACGGTTTGGCAAGGCGAATGCGCACGACTTGTGCGCACGAGAACTTGAGGTTTGGGATTCCTGGCAGGACACGCTGGCGGCCATTGTGTCGGAGCCTGACCCCGTGATCAGCATCGAACAGTACAATGAGTGGTACTACCGCATCACCCGGAGGAGAGTAGCTCCAGTAAGGTTTGAACGCGGAGAGAAGTACCACCCTAGGGGTCAGATCGATGAGCAGATGGCATACAATCTGGTAAGTTGCCCAACCAGTGCTTTTAATTGAACTTGATGATTCTAAGTGTGTGTATGAAGTTACTTATTTATTATCTCTTTGGATGTAGGTTAATGCCTCGTTCGCCTTCTTCCAGAAGTTGAGCGAGCGGAAGGATTTGGTGGATGCAATGGGCGAGGAGCTTCGCCAACAGGCTGAAGCGTTGGCGTATGGCTGCGGGAATTTTTTACGCCAAGCATCCGGACAGCCTTCGGGCGTCAACCCGGGAATGGGTTATCCGGGGTGGCAGCCCCCTTATGTGAGCTCGGGATACGGTGATCCCTCGGGACAGACTTCGGGGGTGAGCCAGGGATACGGTGGTCCCTCTGTACCGGGAATGGGTGGTGATTGGGGACCGCCAAGCACCATGGGCCAGGCTCAAGCGCCGTGGGAAGAGTACAGTGCGCCCTCCTTCTCTTTGCTTCTGGACTCGGAACCCCAACCCCTCTCTCAGAGTCAAGTCACGCAGGACTGGGGTTTCGGAAACATCAGTCTGTCCGAGACACTGCCCATTGTCCCGTGGGCGGGACCATCTATTGCGGAAGGAGGGCAATATCCCCCGATCGACCCCCCCGAAGGAGTGCAATATCCGTCGGTCGACCCCCGAGGGCAATATCGCAAAGGGCATCCATTGAAGCCCCTAAAGCCGCATAAATGCCAAATTATCAGAGAGCGTTATTTTAGCGGTTCCCCCGGGACAAAGCGTTATATAGTGTGAATCACCCGGAGGGCATGGATTACTGTTGCTCGTGGGGAGAAATGTCCTCCCTGGCTCCGGGGAGTTGGTTAGACAACGGCGTCATCTCTACCTACGTGGAGATTCTGAAGGAAAGGGGCCGGGGGCGGCTGAACGAGTATCCGGCCGTATTTTTTGGTGGATGCCTTTTTTCATAGCCTCCTAGTGGCTGAATGGCATGAGTGGGTCGAACGAAGGGGAAGAAAAAGTTGAGCCAGTGGAGACCGTCCGATAACCTACGAGCGTATCTGAATAGGGATAGTCCAGTGAGCGCAATGGTTGCCCACGTGTTTCTAATCCCATTTCTAGGGGAAAGCCACTGGTACTTGGTTTGCTATGAACCAACGGAAAAGTCGTATCGGTGATCGACAGTCTCCACGACGATACCCTCCACATGCCTGTGCTGCGGATGTATAAAGCCCAGTTGGACTTTATGGTAATCTTACGATTGTTGTTTAATGCTTATTGTAACTTGCCAATTGTAAATGTTAACTCGTGTCTTACGCCGTTTTCTGTTTCTCGCAGAATATATTTTGTGCCATGGTCAATGCTATCCGTGGTCTACCTGTACCGGCGCGGCCAAAGCTTCATTTCCGATTGAAGAAGAGGAGGCCCAAGCAACATAATACTTCGGACTGCGGCGTCTTCCTTTGCATGTACATGGATTACATATGTCGGTCTGAGAGCCTCAAGGCGGCCGCCTGGAGTTTAGAATGCGTAGAACGCTTTAGATATAGGATAGCTTGGCAAATTTTGAAAGGCCGGCCTAGAGCGGTTAGGTTTATTGAAAATTCAGCTCAACATGAGGACCCCTAGTTGACATTGTACCATTACAATAATTTTTTTAATAAATCGTGATTATTTAGAAAGCTGTCATTGGTGTGATTTTATTTGTGTTGAGATCAGTTGATTATTTTGATAGATTGAAAGATTTATTGTTATTTTAGTATCATGATCATGACATTGATTTGAAGTGTTGAAGATGTTGATTGATTGACTGATTTGTGTCCATATTAGTGGACAATTGATTTGAGTTGATTTGATTAGATTTTGATTAGAGTTGGTTTTTTTGCTCTCATTGAGAATGATTGAATGGTGGAAAACAAAATCGGGGAAAAAATTTTAGTTGTTGGTTTGTATCCGTCCGCTACACAGTGTAGCGGACGTCCAAAATAGGAAATTTCCTAAGTGTTGAAGTTGAGGGTTTTTGCTTTCCCGTCCGCTACACAGTGTAGTGGACGTCCAAAGACCCAAAAAATTACTAAGTGTTAAGTTGAGAGTTTCTGCTTTCCCGTCTGCTACACAATGTAGCGGACGTCCAAAGACGAAAATTTTCTAAGTGTTGAAGTTGAGAGTTTCTGCTCTCCGTCCGCTACACAGTGTAGCGGACGTCCATAGACAGGCAAAGATTACTAAGTGTTAAGTTGAGAGTTTCTGCTTCCCCGTCCGCTACACAGTGTAGCGGACGTCCAAAGATGAAAATTTTCTAAGTGTTGAAGTTGAGAGTTTCTACATCCCCGTCCGCTACACAGTGTAGCGGACGTCCATAGACAGGCAAAAATTACTAAGTGTTAAGTTGAGAGTTTCTGCTTCCCCGTCCGCTACACAGTGTAGCGGACGTCCAAAGACAAAAATTTTCTAAGTGTTGAAGTTGAGAGTTTCTGCATCCCCGTCCGCTACACAGTGTAGCGGACGTCCATAGACCCAAAAAATTATTAAGTGTTAAGTTGAGAGTTTCTGCTTCCCCGTCCGCTACACAGTGTAGCGGACGTCCATAGACCTAAAAAATTTCTAAGTGTTAAGTTGAGAGTTTCTGCTTCCCCGTCCGCTACACAGTGTAGCGGACGTAGAGGGAACAATATTTTTTTAAGTGGGGGGGAGTTTCTGCTTCTCCGTCCGCTAGACAGTGTAGCGGACGTCCATGAGGCCAAAAAATTACTAAGTGTTGAAGTTGACTGATTCTGCTTCCCCGTCCGCTACACAGTGTAGCGGACGTAGAGGGAACAAAATTTTTATAAGTGGGGGAACAAAATGGGGGAAAATTTTCTAAGTGTTGAACTTGAGAGTTTCTGCTTCACCATCCGCTAGACAGTGTAGCGGACGCAGAGGGAACAGAAATGGGGGAAAATTTTCTAAGTGTTGACGTTAAGAGTTTCTACTGCGCCGTCTGCTACACAGTGTAGCGGACGTAGATGGAATAAATTTTTTTTAGGAGTTAGAGATCAGAGTTTCTGTATTTGGATGTCCAAATGATCGACCATGACAACCTCAATATCTCAAATGCACGATTAACAATCAAAAATCATCAATTAACAACCTAAAATCAACGATCAATAATCACAATTCTCTAATGCACAATTAACAACCTTAAATTAAGAACACCTTAAAATAGTTCAAATAACACAATCTTTCACATTACTAAGTTGTTCAAATTACACAAAATTAGGGCTCAGAGTTCAACATTGGGGGAAAGCTTTTTCACAAGTGCTATGGTCAAACACCGTCACTTGAAAATGCATATGCCCCTTGTGTTCAAAGATTACAAAGTCCCCTTCATTGAGGTCGTGCTGCTCGCAGAAATTGCTCCAACCCTCTTCGAAACAAATTTGCTCTTGGCCGCGCTTCTTCTTGATTTTAACAAGCCATGACCCCTTGCGGCTGGTTAAAGTTGCTTCGAACCAGAGTGTGGTAAGCAATCTGCAAAAGGCTACCGGTATGGCCTATCACATTCAATATAAGACATGTAAGTTTTTAACCAAAGATAAAACTTTTAACACACACGAAAACACATAGAAAGAGGGATGGCCTACAAGTTCTGTATGAAATCCAGGCATCATGACCTTGAAGAAGTGTCTGCCGATTGAAACGTCCTTGTTCACCGAAGCAGAAGCCATCGGACGGTCGCCGAAGAGGGGGTCGCAGGTGGGTGAGATGTTCGAGACATAGAAGTTTGATGGGAGAAAAAAGAAAGGCTGATCTGATTGGTATTTAAAGAAGTCACATGTCCGCTACATTGTGTAGCGGACATAAGGCATACCAAGTGTTTTGTTGTCCGCTATATTGTGCCATGGACTGTCCGTGGACACTCTAGACAACTAAAAATTTGGGTGTCTGTTGCACCGTCCGCTACATAGTGTAGCGGACAGGCCAACCACAAAAAAAAAAACCTAAAGTTAGATTTGATGGCTTATACAAAAATAATCTTCGGTCGAAAGATAATCTCATCAAAAGAATATTCCGCATTATTACAAATGTCAAACAGACTTGATGGCTTATACAAAAAACTAAAGGTCCACTGCAGTTGCTTCTTCCTCATCTTCGGCGTCATCTTCTTCCTCGTCTTGCAAACCCCCTGGACTTATCCCCAGTGCCTTGTAATGGTTCCGCTTGTCATGGTCGGTCATTTTGTTGCACAATGCACACCTTCTCAGCTTTTTAGGTTGAGTTGCCTGTTCAATAGAGCTCTTCATCCGCGTAGATCTCTTGCGGCCTTTCGTTTGCGATATAATTGGATCCAAAGGCCGGATATCATTGTCGTCTTCCTCCCCCGGCTCGTCATCTTCTGATCCCGTAGTAGGCTCAGTGTCAACCGCATTGCTGACTGAAGCTGCTTCCAACTGGTCGACGATGGGCTCTTGCTGCTGAGCTACCTCGAGGAGATGTTTATATCCGGCCATTGTAGCAGCACCTTTTACGGACAAACGGGTGAACATTGTCACCAGATGATTATACCGCAACGTCTCTGATTCTTCAAAGTCAGTATACGGGTGCTCCGGAAAGGCAATGGTACCGTGCAACCTGTTTGCACCTTTCGTCCACCGTGGCAGGACATATTTATCGGGGATTGTCCTGATATTCTTCTGGGTGAAAAACCGCAGAATGTGTCTACACAGGATGCCATGGAACTCAAACTTCTTGCAAACACATGTCACCGAATCCGTCAATGTGTCATGGCTCACCGTATAAATTCTGCGCAGCTTCTCAGGGACGAGGTCATTCACGAGCGAATAAACCTTGTACTCACGCGTAGACATTTCTGCCACCTTGTTTATACTGTATCGTCCCGATTTTCGCAGCTCTACTTGGTATAGCAAGAAGATCTCCTTCGTATAGACTTTGGCACCGTTCAGCTCCAGCGGGGTCTCAAGCAACCTTCTCCTTTGTTTGTACGTGGTTGCAAAGTCTGCAGCCCTTTCTTTTACGAACAACGAAGCAACCGCTTTTTGTGCGGATGCAACGAAACTCTTCAAATTGGTAGCTGTACCCACATAACTATCGAACGTGGCATTCATAGATTCACTCCTGCCCGTCGTTTTCATGCCCGCTGAAAAATACCTCCTCGTGTAAACGCCAATCCATTGCTCTTTGCGCTCGTACAAGTGCTGGAGCCACTCGTTGTCTTGCAATGAGTAATCCCGAACAAGCTTTTCCCACCTCTCCTCGAATTCCTCAATCGTTAATGACTTGTTAACGCACTTGTCAAAATCCTGTTTAAAGTCTGGATACTTTGCGTACACGTGATGCAGACGTTCAGGGTATTTGTTGCTTATGTGCCAAGTGCACAAGTTGTGCCGGGTGTCTGGGAAGACGGTAGCAATAGCCTTCTTCATTGCCAAATCTTGATCGGTGATGATCACTTTGGGTGCTTTGAAGTTCATTGCTTCCAGCCACGTCCTAAACAACCATACAAAAGAACCCTCGCTCTCGTCCCTTAACAAGGCGAACCCGAACAGGATGGAGTGATAATGATGATTGACGCCCGTGAAAGGAGCGAACGGCATCGAGTACTTGTTGGTACGGTATGTGGTGTCGAAAGTCACGACATCCCCAAAATGCTTATAAGCTAGCCTCGAACGACCGTCGACCCAAAAAATTGTACTAACTCGATGCTCGTCGTCAAGTTTATAATCGAAGGTAAACTGCGGGTCCTCCATCTGCATCCGTTTCAATAGGCTCATTGTCGATTGAGCATCATTGAGGTCATACGCGGCTCGTCTATGGGTTCGGACCGCGTTACGAACGTCTGTCGTGTTAAAGTTTAAATTTTGAATTCCCCCAGCCTGTTCAGCAAGAACATTAACAATCTCAGTAGGTCCAATTCGCGCATTGCTCATTGTGTGAATTAGGCTCCTCGCGACCTTACCCATCTTCTTGTGTTGATGCATCTGACTCACCTTAGAAGGAGTTACTAACGGGTGATTGTGTGCCAGTTCCAGGCTGGTAATAAGCCAATGATCTTGTTTGGGTTTGTAGCTTACGAACATCTTGACCTGGCAATTTGTGCGCTCAAAGCAGTCCCGTCTTCTACGCGAATATCCTATTTCGTCATCACTGTCATCATTGCCTACGCGTGTCTCATTTTGCTGTGGATTTCTGCCCCTATGACACTCGTATAAGCGAGAGCATATCTTTTTTGTTACGTTGCTTGTTCTTGTAGTCTTTATTCTAATGCCAAAACCAACCCTCAATGAATACGCTCGAAAACATTCTTCAGCTTCTTCCAATGTTTGAAACGTTCGTCCTAGATACGGATCACTAGCATCTACGGGGACGTTGGAGCTCGACACGAAATCAGACATTGTGAAACAAGACCTGTGTAGAAATAGACTACGCTTAACAATCAAATGACATTTCTAACTGAAAATATTACCTAAAAATTACCTTGACGAATAGACCAATTTAGGATGACAAACATACCATATACATAATCTCAAAAGTGTCTCCAAATTAATAATTATTAATTTATTGAACATAACAAATTAAAATTACTAAGATAAATAGACAAATTCATCATGCCAAAATACAACAAACATATCTCAAAAAATTCGAATTTAAATAGGATAAATTTTTTGAAGTTAGCGAACCTCAAAAAAATCAAATTAAACTATATGAATTTATTTAAAGTTAACAAATTATACCTTTTTTATGAACATCATGTCTAGAACATCACAAAAAATCTAGAGTAGAACATCACAAATTGATGAATAGAGTGACAAATTTCTAGAACATAAAAAAAATCTATACTTTTTTGTCCAAACAAATAAATTATACTTTACCAGTCAATCCATAAAGAAAACTTCACCATTCACAAACTGACCTTACTTGAGTGAAGCTTGAAGCAAGTGTTACTCGAAACTTGAAGGGAGCTGAAAATGGAAGCGAGTCTGAAGGAGAAGAAAATTGTGCTGAAGGAGGTGATTGGGCAGGCAATACTGTCTGCGATACGGTGCAGCGGACGTGTGCAAAATTAATGGTACAGACAAGTCTAGAATTGTGTCAGTCGTGTCAGTCAAAAAGTTGTCAGAAGTCGTCCGCTACATAGCGTAGCAAACGACTTTTTGACTGACAGTGTCAGGCCAAAAAAGTTATCCGCTACACTGTGTAGCGGACGAGGGACGAGAGGTAATATGGTAAAAAAGTCTGTCTGCTACACTATGTAGCGGACGACTGACAGCTTTTGAAAAAAAAAAGATCTGGGCCGTCCATCCCTTCGGGATGCCCAGATCGCGCTAGCAAAGTCTCCTATTTTGCTAGCGCTCTCAATGGATCAGCTCTCTCTCTCTCTCTCTCTCTCTCTATATATATATATATATATATATATATATATATATATATATAGGGAGCTGATCCATTGCAACTTCCGCTAAGTTGCCCGTTGCTCACGCGATCTAGTCAATCACGCGCGAGATGTGAACGGTCTAGATCTATTTTTTTACGTCAGATGGACGGTCAGATTGTGTGGACAACTTAGCGAAACTTATATGCCCAAGTAATGGATCAGCTCCTTGTGTATGTGTGTGTGTCACAAATTTAATTCCTACCTTATTGGCCATTATTTCTTGTAGATTCAGCGGATTCTTGGCTATTAAGAAATATACGCGAATCATGTCTTTCAATAATTGTAAACAGGGAAAAAGGGACCAGGTGATGGCAAGTCTGCAACCACGAGCTTCTAGACTAAAGCCTAGACAACCCCACAAGTCTACGGTGAAGAATAGTGCAAAGAAGAAGTCAATGTCAATGGCCGCCTTAACTGACAATGTGTGTCATCTTGACCGGACTTTGATGAGCCTTGTACGATTGAAAGCTGGGGAGGGCAGGTTGAAAAATCAAACAGCTGGTTGTTTTCATTAGCAAATACAGATCGATAGCCCAAGAGAAGGGCAAAAACAAGTAATGGCAAACGTAGGAAGTACCCAGAAAGTTCACTGTTCTGCCTGACTTTGTTGATCCGAGAATGATAAGCAAGGAAAGAACAATTGGGACTTCCCCGGTTGCGTTTGCACTGCTTAACTATCCGACGTAATGTGCTACCAAGAGCTGGATACGATACTCGCTGACGCGACGATGAAACTGATGCGAGAGTGACTCATCTAGGGGAAGGACTCCTGGTAATTTGTGTAGTTTCAGGAATATACAAGGATTAGCTCCTTAGCAGGATACCATTAACTTGCGCAATCGCAAGTACTTCGCCCTTTGTTAGCACCCAGTACTGATTTTTTTATTGTGGTTTGAGTGAATGGCAACACTTCCTTCACTCCAGCATTTTTTATACTGTTTGAGTTTTTTAAAACACTTCATCTGGCTTAAGTCATGCATAGACGGCACAGCATCGGTGGTCACAGTCTCCGGCTAGAACATCCATATCGGCATCGTATCTATCTATTTATCTAGTTTCTAATATGGTAATACACGGAATTTTGTTGGTATGCATCTTCTATGGGCATGCATATTCTATTTATTTCTTATGTAATTGTTTTTTCTTTTTATTTCTTTTAATTATGTGACACGACATATTTGTTCAATTTGCAACACGTCATTATTTTTATTTTGGCGTTTCATTCTTTTTTTCACCTCTACTTATTAAAGTCTCACATACATCATGACTCTTTATTATAACTTATTACTAAAAATATTTGAAGATGTTATTACCACAAATTTAGTTGATCTTATAACAGTAAAGAAAAATATCAATTATATACATTCTAAAACTCTATGTAATTAATGTATGAACATATTAAGAGTTAATTTTGACTAATAACACCTCTAACATACTTTAAATAAAAAATGAACAATCAAACATAAATAAAACATAAATTACACGTCGTCATGTTTGCTTTGGTGTTTTAATCATCTTCTACCTCTAATTAGTATTGTCACACATGCATCATACACATGCATCATACACATGCATCATGACTCTTCATTATAATTTATTATTAAAAATGCGGAGGTATAATTACCATAAATATAGTTGATCTTATAAGAGTAAAAAAATCGGTTCAGCACCTTACCTGATCAATGCATCAACATATTGAAACTTGATTTTAACTATTAATATTTCAAAAACATTTCAAATAACAACATAAACACTAGGATATAAAGAAAACATAAGTCACTTATGAAAATTAGAAAAAAAAAATTAGGTCACAAATTAAAAGCTTTATTTTCTTTAGACGAAAGCAACATGCAAAAAGAATATAAGTTAATTGTTTAAAATAATTTTAAAATACTAATATGAGATTTTACTTCATCAATTAATTCTGAGTATATCACATTGAACTTTAAAACATATAAGTTTTTCTCGATGTTCTTTTTCTTATTTACCCCTCTTATTTATGCAACATATAATTTTATTTGTTTTGATATCCTTTTCTTTTTTTACATAACTTATTAACTTTTCACTATACTTTATTATTAAAATATATGTGAATATTATTGCCCTAATTGTTGTAAACCTTTTAAAATTGGGAGCCCAATTCCGGAATTTTAATTATATAACATTGAACTTTCAAATACATTAGCTTTTTTTAGTATTCTTTTTTCTTTTTGCACCTTACTTATGCAACACGTTATCCTGTTTGTTTTCGGTCATTTTCTTTTTTCACCCCAATTTATTAACAATTTATTGTTAAAATATTACAGATAGTATTGACCCAATTTTTTGTAAGCCTTTTAAAAGCTTGGAAATTAACTCTAAAGTTTTTAAAACTTAATGAATATACTTACATATTAGGCCTTAATTTTGACGGTTAATACCTTAAGAGCACTTTAAAATAATAAAATAGCTAACATCTTTTCATATAAGCAATATAAGTAACGAATATGACTTCACTTTTAAAATTCTTTGAAATGCCAAAATAGCAGTTTACATTACAAAAAAATTAATACAATAACTCAAAGTCTAAAATAAAAATCACATACTCTTATGAAGGCCCAAAACAAAAAATGAAATATAGCTCATTTTTATTTCGATTATTTTAGAAAAATCCTCAAAAACAGACAGCACCTCCAAAAATCGTTAAACATGATCTTAAAGTGAAACAAGTAAACACAGTAGTTGCTACTATAATGCTACGTTATTTCTTTTATGTGGTTAATTCTATAATTTAAAATGATGGTTATGTAAGAAATTGTTTTTCCACTACCCCGGTCATAGGAAGATGCCTACAACTCCCATACAGTAACGTTGAATAGTCGTTGTATACTTTTAGTGGCACTTATTTAGTGACTCTAAAAAGGTACTTGAACAATTGTCGGTTTGGTGTCAACAAAAATGACATTAAGCATATTTATCGATCATTAACTATTTTGTGTAGAGGGTTGTAAGATTTTTATGCGCAGTAGGCAAAAAAATTCATTATCTGAAATGAACTAAAATTACTTCACGTGCTTCCGTTTCAGTTCCAATGTCTATTTTTAGTTGCTTATTATGTCTACACAATAAATTACTAATTGTATAGTATGTGCACCTGTTTTAGGATTTTTTTTTCCCAATAAAAATGACTACCTCTAATTTTTAATGGATGTGTATAAATAGGGTAATCTATCAAAAATAATGTTAAATATATGATATTCTAACTTCATAAACTTCTATAATCACCTTAATATATTATAATGTTAGAACTTAATGGACAGTCTACAAATCAAAGACGAAGTATAAGAATTTTGTAACCTTCGGCAATTGCATCCCTATCTAGGACTGTAAATGAATCGAGTTGTTCACGAACAACTCATTGTTCGTTCTCCTTGAAACTCGTTCACGTTCATTCATGTAATAAGTAAACTAAACACGAACACAATTTTAGGGCTTGTTTATGAAACGAGTCGAGTTTGAACATGATGATGTTCGTTTATTAATGTTCATGAACAAGAGTGCTCGTTTACTTAACGAGACGATCACGAGCCGAGCCTTATAAATGAACGTATGTTCACTTACTCATTAATATATACATATATATATATATACACACACACACACAATATATGTGTTTGGACGTGGAAGCATGTGAATCACCAAATGCTTCCTCTTTCTATCACCAAATTCATCCTCCTTATCTCATCAGAGACTCAAGAGTCAAGACACGCAACAGTCAAAAACCAGTGAAGCCATGCACCCTCTCTCATCACTTCATTATTCAGGTAGTCATCAACACCACCCATACCGCCGGCCAGAGCACCGCCCATGCTGCCGGCCAGATCACCACCCAAGTTGCCTCCTTTACTCATATACTCGAACAATCAAAACAACCTCTTAGCCCCCCCTCCAATCACAAAACACATTGCCGGCCAGAGCACCGTCTACACCGCCGGCCAGATAACCCCCAATTCAGGCCACAGTCCCACAAATAGCAGCTACTCCTCCACACAAGCCAAGTCATCTGATCACTGATTCCTCTCTCTCTCTCGTCATATACACAAACACGCCTTTCTCCTTTCACCTTTCTGGCTCTCTCTCGTCACACACGAGACACACACAAACATGCTCTCACCATCTCTGACCCTCACACACAAACACAAGCACGCATTACAGATTTACAACGGAGCCATGACAACTTCCAATCTCACACTGCAGCCATTAAAAATCACAGATCTAAAGTCGGATCTCCAATTATGTTCAATATCACCATTTTGGTCGACAGAAGGTCTCTATCTGGAGTCAATTTTAGTACGGGCTGTAGTACGGTGGTCGAAATTGGTTTCAGGTTTGTACATTGTGGTTCCATCTTGAGTTCTTAAACTGATTTTGAAGCTTGAACTCGGTTCGTGTATTTAGACGAACAAGCCAAGCTAGCCCAAGTTCTGTGACGACGAACTCGAGCCAAGTTCAAACATCAGCATTCGTGCTCTTAGAGAACACAAGCCGAGCCCAAATATATCTGAAAATATACGAACCATGTTCGAACACCCCCTTGTTCGGCTCGAACTCGGTTCGTATACAGCCCTATCCCTATCTATCACAATCTATAAGACTGTAAGAATATTCACCGCTATATAATTGTTTAGACTCAAACATTGAAAAAAGGTTTTGTAAAATGATATGACATTTTTATGATCATTCAGACAATGATTAACCGTAAAATGCATGCAAAGTTTTCAAATTAATTGTCTTAGAAGATCTCCGAAAACACATTAAATGGATAGTCGAAAAAATAACGAACATGACCATGAAGCAAAGAAATTAGAACATGGATATTGCCACTATAACACTGTAGTTTCTCTTTTCAGGATTAATTCTACATTTTAAAAGGGTGGTTATCTGAAAGGAAGTAAAATAGTTCCACTTACTTCCATTCTTGCTCTAAGGTTTTATGGCATATTTTTTATTGTAGAGGACTCTAATAGATCTCTAATTTAATATATGGTAAGGAGTTCTATCTTAGGTATTTATAAAATAAAATTATCGATCAATAATGCGCCATGTAACGTAAAAAATTGAAAAAATGTCTCACACTTATATGGATATAGTAAGCAAAATGAATGGCGTAAATATAATTCTATCTATAAATTCTTGAAAATTTAACTTTTTTATACAAAAACAAAATCAATACCTACAATACTAAAAAATAAAGTAACATTTTAATTTGATGTGAAATAATTAATTACTCATTGTATGTTTCACTTTTTGAATACTTTATTTTGAACTTATGAATCTTATTAACCGTTAAACACTTCAACATACTTTACTATAATGAAACAATTTTAGGATTACACTTTCATTAAATTTTTCTTAATTAGGACACTGCTTGTATGTGAAATGCATGAATACGATATGTTTTGAATTCGATGGTTCACTTCAAGCAAATATTGCTAAATCAAGGTTTTCGAAATCATTGACATAGTGCTTAAATATCCAACCTTAACTCTACTAAAATATATTGAAATTGTAACATACTGATACGTTTAAATAAAACTCACCCTGGTCTTACCCTTTACCGAACTAGTATAGTATAATAACTGAAGCGAGAGTTTCTTTGTACAACAAATCATCACAGAGATAGCTTCTTTGCTTGACACTTCATTATATTTTGTTTTCAATGCGAAATAAAATTATAACAATTATAAGTGTCACTAAAGGTCTAAAATAGGGTTCTTATTTTTTGATGAGTTAATTTTCATATTTCTAAGCCTTATATAATTGAAAAATTAATTCTAAACGTTTTAAAACTCTAACTGATTGATTAACTAATTTATTAGGACTTAACTTTGATTATTTTATACTTAAACTCACTCTCTAATATAAATATAAGACTTCACATGTCTTAAAAATGAAAATAAAATATTACATTTAGAAGAGAAAAAATGATGTTACAATTGAGATTGAAACAATAAAAATGATCTAGCAATTGATTCATCTTTATTTTGTTTTATTTAAAGGGGAAAGTAGGGAATGACCTCCTCTACTTTACACGTTGTGCGATTTGCCCCCCTCCACTTCAAAATTAACCACTAAACCCCCCCCCCCCCACACTTACAGAAATTGGGCACCTCAGATGGAAACCGTTAAATTTAACAGCGCGTGGTCAACACGCGCGTTGACTAACGATTTTTTTTTGTAAATGACGTTTTTGCCCATTCTGTTAGGGGTAATTAACTAAGGAGAAAGTAGGGAATGACCCCCTCTACTTTACACGTTGTGCGATTTGCCCCCCTCCACTTCAAAATTAACCACTAAACCCCCCCACACTTACAGAAATTGGACACCTCAGATGGAAACCGTTAAATTTAACAGCGCGTGGTCAACACGCGCGTTGACTAACGATTTTTTTTGTAAATGACGTTTTTGCCCATTCTGTTAGGGGTAATTAACTAATGACCCCCTGTACTATAGACGGTGTGCGATTTCCCCCCCTCTACTTCAAACATAACACTAAACCCCCCCCCCCCCCCCCCACACTTATGAAAATTGGGCACTTTAGACGAGTTCGTTATGAATATTCGTGAAATGACCAAAATACCCTTATCTCCTTACCCTATTTAAGTTTAATACCATTCTTTCAACTTCTTTTTCTCTCCTCTCAGACTTTTTACTCAATCCCACATACACACACTCCACGCACACCCAGCACGCACGCACGTGCACACACACACACACACATACCCTAAACCCAGACACAGACGCGCACCCACTGCAAACATACACACACGCTACTCGCATGCGACTGTGGCGGCAACGTCATCGTGAATCTGGTGCAGCCCCAGCGGCGTGTAGCCAGTCACGGTGGTCATGTGACGCTTCTTGGCGCGATGCTGTGGATTGGGGTGGAATGACGACGGAGGTTAGACCTGCGATTTGGGGACGTGGTCGTCGATCGTGGTGGCAGGGATCTGGATGGATGTGCGGCAATCAGACGCCGATAGCCTGTGTCTGTGGGGATTGATGTTACCGGTGTTGATTGCGTCGGTCGGTTGGTGGCCGATGAAGAAGCCCCACTGGCTTGCAGACGCAAGGTGGTGGGAAATGGCAGCGATGAGGCAACTCACGACGATGTGTAGCCAGACAGTATAAAGTTGGGGGAGTTGGCCAGAATGGTGGTTACTGTGACGCTGATCATGGTAGTTGTTGCGTCGGTGATATACCAACGGTAGTCGTGGTTCCTTTTTTTTTTTTTTGTAACTCCCTGGTGGTCGGAGAAAAAGACCAGTGGTTGTGCTCAGTGAATCACCAATTGTAGCGGGGTTGACCAGAAGAGGAGGTGCAGATTGCAGCAATCCCTTGTTTGCAATGAATCTGGTAGCGCAGAATGGGGTGGGGGACTGGTCTAACGGGTGGGGGGTGGGGAATGAAGGGGGCGGGGGGGAGGGTCATGGGCAAAATTGTCATTTAAATTTAACGGTTTCCATTTAATGTGCTCAATTTCTGTAAGTGTAAGGGGGTTTAGTGGTTAATTTTGAAGTTGAGGAGAGGAAATTGCACACCGTGTATAGTACAGGGGGTCATTAACTAATAAAGAAATAAGGGTATTTTGGTCATTTCACACTATTCATAACGGACCCATCTAAGGTGCCCAATTTCTGTAAGTGTGGGGGGGTTTAGTGGTTAATTTTGAAGTGGAGGGGGGCAAATCGCACAACTTGTAAAGTAGAGGGGGTCATTCCCTACTTTCCCCATTAACTAATGACCCCCTGTACTATAGACGGTGTGCGATTTCCCCCCTCTACTTCAAACATAACCACTAAACCCCCCCCCCCCCCCCACACTTACGAAAATTGGGCACTTTAGACGGGTTCGTTATGAATATTCGTGAAATGACCAAAATACCCTTATCTCCTTACCCTATTTAAGTTTAATACCATTCTTTCAACTTCTTTTTCTCTCCTCTCAGACTTTTTACTCAATCCCACATACACACACTCCACGCACACCCAGCACGCACGCACGTGCACACACACACACACACACATACCCTAAACCCAGACACAGACGCGCACCCACTGCAAACATACACACACGCTACTCGCATGCGACTGTGGCGGCAACGTCATCGTGAATCTGGTGCAGCCCCAGCGGCGTGTAGCCAGTCACGGTGGTCATGTGACGCTTCTTGGCGCGATGTTGTGGATTGGGGTGGAATGACGACGGAGGTTAGACCTGCGATTTGGGGACGTGGTCGTCGATCGTGGTGGCAGGGATCTGGATGGATGTGCGGCAATCAGACGCCGATAGCCTGTGTCTGTGGGGATTGATGTTACCGGTGTTGATTGCGTCGGTCGGTTGGTGGCCGATGAAGAAGCCCCACTGGCTTGCAGACGCAAGGTGGTGGGAAATGGCAGCGATGAGGCAACTCACGACGATGTGTAGCCAGACAGTATAAAGTTGGGGGAGTTGGCCAGAATGGTTGTTACTGTGACGCTGATCATGGTAGTTGTTGCGCCGGTGATATACCAACGGCAGTCGTGGTTCCTTTTTTTTTTTTTGTAACTCCCTGGTGGTCGGAGAAAAAGACCAGTGGTTGTGCTCAGTGAATCACCAATTGTAGCGGGGTTGACCAGAAGAGGAGGTGCAGATTGCAGCAATCCCTTGTTTGCAATGAATCTGGTAGCGCAGAATGGGGTGGGGGACTGGTCTAACGGGTGGGGGGGTTGGGGAATGAAGGGGGGCGGGGGGGAGGGTCATGGGCAAAATTGTCATTTAAATTTAACGGTTTCCATTTAATGTGCTCAATTTCTGTAAGTGTAAGGGGGTTTAGTGGTTAATTTTGAAGTTGAGGAGGGGAAATTGCACACCGTGTATAGTACAGGGGGTCATTAACTAATAAAGAAATAAGGGTATTTTGGTCATTTCACACTATTCATAACGGATCCGTCTAAGGTGCCCAATTTCTGTAAGTGTGGGGGGGTTTAGTGGTTAATTTTGAAGTGGAGGGGGGCAAATCGCACAACGTGTAAAGTAGAGGGGGTCATTCCCTACTTTCCCCTTATTTGAATGATGTAACAATTGATTCATCTTTCCAATCCTTTTGGTATAGTAAAAATTTTCACATTATTTTTCTTGGGTGAAGCTATACGACCAACAAATGGCTGTATAATTTTTTATTAATTTAAATCATTACTAAACATGTCTGTGTATAAAGGTAAGCATATAATATTTTGGACCTGATCCATATTTTTAAGTTTATTTAATTTTGCTTCTAAATTTACTAAATTTTGAGGATTTTAATTTCACTATCATATTCTTGAAACTAACTCTTTCATACGAAGAAAAACATTCATGTATCTAAAAAATAAAAATAATATATGAGTTTTAGAACAAAAGTTTTATGTTACAGTTAATTTAAGTTTGATTATGATCAAATGTATATGTATTTACACGTAACATAATCAAAGCAAAAAAATTATCTACATGATATATAAAATTAATAATCAAATTATAGGACAATTTTTTGCTTTGATAAGACAACACGATCAACAAAATGGCTATATAAGTATAAACGAGATTTCAAACAATATCACATAAATATAAAAATAAAACGTTTGCAACTAAATCAAATTATTCTTAATTACAAGATTTTAGAACATTTAAAACCTTTAAGTTGCAAAATTTTGAAATATCATCAGATTATGTTTTCAATGTGAAATAAAATTATAAACATTATAAGTGTTTCTAAAAGTCTCAAATATTATCTTGAATAGGGTCATTATATCTTGATAAGTTAATTTTTATATCAATATGCTTTATATAATTAAAAAAAACTAAATCTTAGCATTCTTAAACTGTAATTAATTAATGAACTAACATATTATCACTTAATTTAAACTATTATATCCTTAAAACCACTCTCTAATATGAATATAAAAATTTAAGTATCTAAAAATTAAAATAACACATTAGAGTTAGAAGAGAGAAGAAAAAGAAATTACAATTGAGATTGAAATAATAAAAATAATGTAACAATTGATTCATATTTATTGTATTTTAATATATGCTTACCGTGATCGATATAAGGATTTATAAATAAAATATATAACTTTTAGAATCTTTTTAGTACAATAAAAACTTGCACATAATTTTTTCTGGGTGAGACCATAAAACCAACAAATGACAGTATAATTATTATTAACTAAAATCGCAATAATGGTAAAACTTATTGGTAAATCTAATAGTTAAAAAAAATTTAAAGATATATACTAAACATGTCAGTGTATCTACGTAATATCCCCAATCTTTCGGAACATTAACTCTCACTCGGTCATTTACACTAAAAGAATAATACCTCAAAGTCAACATTGACGACCATCATCAGTGCAACTAAACATTTAATCAAACCAATCATCATACTCTTAGTAAACAATGGTAAATGATACATCAATCTAAGTCTGTATATTTTTTTAGTAATAATAATAATTACCCTCGCAAGGTTTATAATGACTAAGACTGAATATTAAATTTTCTTTCCCTCACTCAGCTAAGATCTAATCCACACCCAATGCAATCTATTGTTGTTATCACCTGTGGAAAGGAAGTCAAACGGGAGTGAGATTTTGAGAGCTCAGTAAGATCGCTCAAACGAATAAATTACGAGATAATTCACAGATACAATTCAGTGATATTTTTTATTCAAGAGTTTCAAAAGAATCATAACTAATTCAATCAGATATCAATAAAATTTTCTGATACGATGCAAACAATCACAGATACACCGACTAGTCCATCAAGGTACTAGCCCACACCAAATCCTCCAATATAAATCAACTCTCGCCAAAACACACCAATACAGAATCTCATGTCAATTAACAAAATGACAAACAATCGAGAATATAATGATTAAATTGATACACAACAAGAAAAAAATACGGAGCATCGAGTAGGAGTTCCACTAAACGTGTAAGGCTCAAAACAGGGCATTGAAGGCAAACGATGCACATTTCAACTATAACAAAGTTCAAAGAAAATTCGATAACAATTAAAAAATATATTTATGACGACAAATAGATCTCTTACCTCGATCCAAGCTACACGTTGGTAAAATGCCTCTATCCAAAATCCTTTGAATTAACCTTGATCGGACAAATTATTTATTAGAAAAAACTCTAGTCTCAAAATACTATAATTTCTTAAACATGGCTTGCTTCGACACTCTCAAAATAACCCAAATCAAAATGGGTCTCACGTACGTCCAAACCTAACTAGGAACTCCACACACTCCTTAAGGTATTATGATACTCCCAAATTCATAATAAATTCCTATAAAGTACTTTCAAAGCTTAAAACATTATGAAAAGTTAAAATATAAAAATAATTTTTTTAAATAACAGAAAAGCCCAAAAATAGCCATTAATATTTTTAGGTCAAAACAAAACCTCATAATTTTTATAATAGCATTACAATATATAAGAAAAATATTGAAATTAAAATCAGGTCAAAAAATCATTAAAACTATTTTTAAAAATTCCAATGTGCCCAAACAAACGCAATACGACAATCATATCAAATCACCTCTAAAAATTCTGAAATTTGAACTGAAGCATCTTAAAATCATATAAACAATACATAAAAATTTCAGGAAATTAAATAAGTCTTTAAAATAGTTCAAATGGATTTTAGAATTTTCAAATTTTCAAAAAATACCAAATAATTTCAGAAAATTTCTCACAAATTCTAATCATGCGACGATAAAAATTTTTGGCCAGAAAAAGTGGCTGGAAACTGCTCCACTCACTGTGCACGTGTTACTGTTTATCGTCTTCTTTAGCGTGAACAATAACCCGAGAACAGCAATTCTAATTTTCGATTTTCTCCATTTTTTCTTATTTTTTTCTCGTTTTTCTTGTTCTAATTCGTTCCTATAACACCCTGATACATTCTATAACATCAATATAAGATCCATAATCAAATTTGTGGGGTTTTAAGTGAAGAATACACACACACACACACATACATGTGTATATACACATATATATACGCTGAATGGAATGGTTTTATGGAGTGCTTATCTTATGGAATCCTCCTCTAAAACACCATCTTCTATCTTCCAACTCTAATTTCGAACCAATCTCTCTCTTCTCCTCCTTTCTTTCACTTTCTCTTTCTTTTCTTTTTCTACACTATCTTTTCTCTCTCGTTTTATATCTCTCTCTCAACCGTATTTCAGAAGAGAAGAAAAATAGGGGAATGGCGCTCCCATAGTGGTGTTATACATATAAAAACCCTAAAATAAAAATTTTCAAAAAAATCCCCTAGACTTTAGGTAATTTTTGAAGTTTACCCAAAACTTTCTAATATTACGAAAAGGCCCAAAGTACTATTTTCGATAAATTAATGAACTAGAAAAATATAACAACATTACCCCACTTCACTAATCATCGCTAAAAGATTGCCCATAAAATTCGGCCACACTAATCGTTACTAAATACTTCAATCAATATCATTTTATAACTGTTAACGTTAAATTGTAACTTATGGTTTCTAAACTAAACTTTGTCCCTAAGGGTCATAAACTATAACACCCAGCTCCACTAATCTCCAACATTTTATTTAAACAAATGTCGCTAACGTTGATAAAAATATTGCTCACCAAATTTTTTGCTAAAGGTCAAAAAAATATTTAGTTGGGGTTTTTTTTCTGTAAAATCAACCTCAGATTTTGGTTGTTATATTCTCCCCCACTTATAAAAATTTCGTCCTCAAAATTTATGTGCTACTATAGATAAAAATATCACATGATTTCTTCTAGTTCTCAAGTAATAATGTTCACACCAATCATCGTTAAGGGTCCAAAAATATCACTTACAAAATTTTGCTAAAGTAGTGAGTAATTAGCTTAAATTCACCATATATACAACCCTAGGTCAGGAAATGGAACTACCATATACTTTTTTTTATCTCTGAAGGACAGGCTTTTCTCTCTCAGTCCTCATGCAAAGCTAAGCCATATAAATGAGTATGATGCTCAATGATCAAATAATGCACTGCACCTAATCAACCAGAAAGTGTACCGAAGATTCTTGTCCTCAATATATTTAGCCAATTTTTATAAGTTCTTACACATAAATCCTCAAACCAGATGATGTACCCACTACGTTTTTGCTGTGCATTATGATATCTAGCCACTACTACAGTTCAACTAAGGTATTAAAGTTTTTTCTAACCCTTTTGTCAAAACTTAGACTTTCCCTCGTACGTTCTTATCAGAGACATGCAAACATATTTCAAAAGGACGATGCAATTTAAAGTTAAACACAGACTCCCTAACTCTGCCATCATCCTACCCCACTCTCACTAGCCTAGATATATGTCTACAGAATTATATAACTATGCTCTGATACCAACTGTAACATTCCGGAATTTTCGAAACGTCACTCCATCATTTACACTAAAACAATAATACCTCAAAGTTAGCATTGACAACCATCATCATAGCAGCTAAACCTTTAATCAAATCAATAATCACACTCTCAGTAAATAATTGAAAATGATACATCAATCTAAGTCTGATTTTTTTTAATAATAATCATAATTACCCACACAGAATTTCTAATGACTAAGACTGAAACGTAAATTCTCTTTTCCTCGCTTGGCTCAGATCTAATCCACACCCAATGTGATCTATTATTGGTTGTCACATGCGGAAAGCCTCAAACTGGAGTGACATTTTGAGAGCTTAATAAGGTCACTCAAACGAAGAAATTACAAAATAATTCACAGATACAATTCAGTGATAATTTTTTTTCAAAAGTTTTAAAAGAATCATAACTAGTTTGATCAGATATCAATAAAATTTTCAGATACGATGCAAACAATCGTAGATACACCAACTAGTCCGTCAAGGTACTAGCCCATACTAATACACCGACTAGTCCATCAAGGTAGTAGCCCACACCAAATCCTCAAATATACACCAACTCCCGCCAAAACACACCAGTGCAAAATCTCATGTCAATTAACAGAATGATAGCAATCGATAATACAATGATTAAATTGATGCACAACAAGAAATAAATTCAGAGCATCGAATAGAAGTTCCAATAAACGTGTAAGGCTCAAAACAGGACATTGAAGGCAAATGATGCGTATTTCAACTATAACAGAGTTCAAAGAAAATCCGATAACAGTTCAAAAAATATTTATGAAGACAAATAGATGAAACTGGGTTTCGGATAGAAATATCTTATTTCGATCCAAGCTACGCGTTGCTAAACAACCTCGATCCAAAATGCTTTGAATTAAACTCACAATAAAGGTACGTAAATGTTGTTTTGGATGTGATCCTAATTTATAAGTTTATCTAATTTTTCTTCTAAAACTCACAATAAGTTAACTTTTTAGGATTTGAATTTTCTTAAGACTAACTCTCTCATACGAAGCTAATAAATCATGTATCTAGAAAATAAAAATAACATATGATATTTAGAACAAAAATTTTATAATTTAAATTTATTACATTTTACTAAATGTATATGTATTTATACATAAGATATTAATTATAAAATTTATTTATTTAATAATATAATTATTAATCAAATTATAGGATAATTTTTTGGTTTGAGAAGACCGCACGATCAAGAAAGTAGCTATATAAACATAAATGAGATAAATCACAGATGTATCAAAAGAAAAAGATAGAATTAGATTAAATTATTCTTAATTACTATATTTGAGAACATTTAAAACCTTTAAGATGCAAAAATATAATATGCCGTCGCATTATGTTTTTAACGTGAAATAACATTATAAATATTTTATGTGTCTCTAAAGGTTTCAAATATTATTTTGAATGAGGTTTTTATTTCTTGATAAGTTAACTTTCATATCTGTAAACTTTATCTTATTGAAAAACTAATTGTAAATATTCTGAAACTCTAACTACTTAATGAGCTGACATATATATATATATATATATATATATATATATATATATATATAGGGAGCCGATCCACACCCACCGGTGGAGAAATAACAATTTCTCCACCGAACCGCGGGTAAGAGCAGCGGTTGGGAAAAAGTTGTACTGACACTGCATTTATGGCAAAAAAGGCATGAGAAAATGGTGAGAAAATGGCGAAAAGGAGAAAAGGGACACCAACCGCATGAAGAAGCAGCGGTTGGCATTAATATCCCCTGCCACGTGGCCCAACCCCATGGGGCCCTGCCACGTGGCGTCCCCCCACCCTTGCCACGTGGCCCAACCGCGTATACAACCCGCGGTTGGGGCATGGCCCCTGCCACGTGGCGTCCCCCACCCATGCCACGTGCCCCAACCGCGGGTTGTATATGCGGTTGGGGCGATGGCCCCTGCCACGTGGCGTCCCCCCACCCATGCCACGTGGCCCAACCGCGGGTTGTATACGCGGTTGAGGCGATGGCCCTGCCACGTGGCGTCCCCCCACCCCTGCCACGTGGCCCAACCGCTTATACAACCCGCGGTTGGGGCGATGGCCCTGCCACGTGGCAGCCCCTCCCCTTGCCACGTGGCCCAACCGCATAAACAACCCGCGGTTGGGGGCGATGGCCCTGCCACGTGGCGCCCCCCCGGTGATGCCCCCTCCCCCCATGATGCCCCACGTGTTGTCCTTCTGCCAAATTTTTTTTTTTGCCGCAGCCTTTGACCGCTCAATCACGGGTTTTTTTCTGTCTTTTTTCTTCTCTCTTCCTCACTTTTTTCTGTCTTTTTTCTTCTCTCTTCCTCACTTTTCTCTCTTTATAATCCCCTCCCCCGAACCCTTCTTCTGCACTCTATCATCTTTACCAACTTCCTTCGTACTTCATATCTCACCTACATAATCTCCACAACAATACAAACCAAAAAATTTTACGCTAGAAGATCGGTGGATAACCGCTAGAAGATCGGTAGATTTTTCTTTAAATACATCAAGTCACAACAAGTAAGTATTTTGAATTTCCTTATAATTCAATGTTAGGTTTATACAAATCAGCGTATTACATTTATAGATTCCAAAATAGCGATTTTTTAGGGCGCCAAATATAGACAGTTTTTCATGAATTTATAAAAAATAGCTAGAGCTAGATTTTGGCAAAATGCAAAAAAGAGACCCTAGTTATTCTTAAAGGATCTGTCTCAGGTAAAAATTTCAGATTTTTCCAAAGACTGGAAAGGGGTTAACTGATACGGGGAACCTTGTAATTCTGCAGTGTATTTTAAAATATCAAGCTAGCGCGATTTCGCGCGAAAATTTTATGAGAACCCTAGGATGTTGGGAAGTTCCATTCCCCAGGAATTCGGGCCATTCCAAAGCCGTTACCTATTTTTTTGGCCGAACGGCCCTTTAAGCGCTTGATCCGGAATCGGTTCGGGATTTTTGGGCGAAACCTCCGTAAAATACTTTTTAGGTCAAGAATGAATTCAGGGAGCCTAAAATAGCATTTTGAAGCACTTTTGATATTTTTCGATGCCAGGGGGCATTTTGATAATTCGCCGCCCCGAGAGGGGTATTTCGGTAATTTTACAGTGCTAAGTTTTTCGACGGACTTTTTAGTCCAGAAATGTAATTACAAAACTAAAATGTTGTTTTGAAGCTGATTTGGCGCGCGTAGGGGTGATAATGAATCCCCGGGGGCATTTCGATAATTTGTCGCTCAGCGAGGGTATTTTGGTAACTGAACGTTGTAACACAACTGGAGGAAATAATTTTCAACACTATGTGTATTCCTAGGGTGTTGGGAAGTTCCATTCCCCCGGAATTTGGGCCATTCCGAAGCCGTTACTTATTTTTTTGGCCGAACGGCCCTTTAAGCGCTCGATCCGGACACCGGTTCGGGATTTTTGGGCGAAACCTCCATAAAATACTTTTTAGATCAAGAATGAACTCAGGAAACTTAAAATAGCTTTTTAAAGCACTTTTGATATTTTCTCATGCCAGGTATCATTTTGGTAATTTGCCACCCCGCGAGGGGTGTTTTGGTAATTTTACGTTTCGGGGGCGTAATTGGCGCTAGGGGTGAAAACTTAATTAGACAGTTTTTTCACGATCCGGACACCGGTTCGCGATTTTTGCGCGAAAGATCCGTAAAATACTTTTTAGATCAAGAATTAACTCAGGAGGCGTAAAATAGCATTTTAAGGCTATTTGATATTTTTCCTGATGCCAGGGGCATTTTGGTAATTTGCCACCCCGCGAGGGGTGTTTTGGTAATTTTCCCGCGCCAAGTTTTTCAAACGACTTTTTAGTCCAGAAATGTAAGTAAACCACCTGAAATGTTGTTTTGAAGCTGGTTCGGGGGCGTTGGGGTGATAGTGAACCCCCAGGGGCATTTCGGTAATTTACCGCATGATGAACGCAGACTATCAATGTCCCGCTGCTGATGCGAACCTTATCATGATACCTTGTCATCATGCAAACCACTGGTTCCTATTAGTTCTCCATCCAGCGTTCAGAACAGTTCACATATACGATAGCCTAAGGGAGGACGAGCCTGGACAGCTGCTGGCACAGATGTACAACGAGTACATCACTTTAGTGGTTAGTTTTTATTTTTTGACCTTGGCTCATAGTATATTGTTCTTGTTTCATAGGCTTGATTCTCATTTTTATTGTTGGATGCAGACTACTGTCCTCTCGCTAGCGTGCGAACGGCCACAGGGGGACCCTTGGACGGTCGTGATGATAAAGGACCGACCAAAGCAATATAACGGTCACGATTGCGGGATTTACGTCCTCAAGTACATGGACTACATTGCTCGCTCGGAAGTGCTCAAACACTCCTCGTGGACTAGGAAGGATGCCTTGACGTTTATATATAGGATAGCCTGGGAGCTGAAAAAGAATGAAGCTAGACGCCTTCATTACCATTATCCTGACGTGCGTGGCTAGCTGCTGTGATGTTACAAAAAACTGTACCAAAAAGAAATGTACATAATTTTTCGCATGCTATGAATTTGGCGCTAAAATGTGCGCGAATATACCTTTCATATGACGCATTCGAAAAAATTACGCGTCTCGCTTTTCGCCGAAATTCATAGAAATGGGCTAACTAGCGTGCATGAGGTGCAATGAGAGAAAAAAAAGTGACAAAAAAAATTGTAACTTTTTTCGGAAGCTATCAATTGGGCCTTAAAGTGTGGCCGAATAGGCCCTTCCTAGGAAAACCCAAAAAATAATGTGTCTCGTTTTTCGCCGAAATTCTTACAAATGGGCTAACTAGCGTGCCTGAGGTGCAATGAGCGAAAAAAAAGTGACAAAAAAAATTACAACTTTTTTCGGAAGCTATCAATTTGGGCCTAAAGTGTGCCCGAATAGGCCCTTCTTAGGAAAACCCAAAAAATAATGTGTCTCGTTTTTCGCCGAAATTCTTACAAATGGGCTAACTAGCGTGCCTGAGGTGCAATGAGCAAAAAAAAAGTGACAAAAAAAATTACAACTTTTTTCGGAAGCTATCAATTGGGGCCTAAAGTGTGCCCGAATAGGCCCTTCCTAGGAAAACCCAAAAAATAATGTGTCTCGTTTTTCGCCGAAATTCTTACAAATGGGCTAACTAGCGTGCCTGAGGTGCAATGAGCGAAAAAAACGTGACAAAAAAAAATTACAACTTTTTTCGGAAATGGGATTTTAAGCTTTGAAACGGGATTTTAAGCTTCCTGAATTCACTCTTTAAAATAACTTTTCAGGTGTCTCACACCCTTTCATGAACTAAAAGTTATTTTAAGCACAAATTTGTGTAATGTAAAATTAGCAAAATAGCCCCCGATGAGCGGCAAATTACCGAAATTCCCCCGGGGGTTCATTATCACCCCAACGCCTCATATGGCGGCTACACCACCAGCAGTCTCAAAACCGCTTTGCTTACTACTTTTTAAATGTATCACATCAATTATATACCAAATATTTCCTCCGAAGATTTTAAAGGGGATGCGTTAACAAAAATTACCCCGCTACGTATGCAAAACACCCCCTGGCAGCCATCGCCCCAACAAACATCTCAGAACAACTGGAACAAAATAACTTTCCGGGTGTCTTACACCCCTATCCTATAACTAAAAATCATTCGGGAAATTTTTCAAGCTGGTTCAGTTAGCAAAATAGCCCCCGTCATTGCGGGCAAATTACCGAAATGCCCCCGGGGGTTCGTTGTCACCCTAACGCCCATCAAACCAACTTCAAAATAACCTTTCAGATGTTTTACTTACATTTCTGGACTGAAAAACTTGACACCGTAAAATTACCAAAACACCCCTCGCGGGGTGGCAAATTACCAAAATGCCCCTGGCATCAGAACGATCTCAAAAGTGCATTGAAATGTTATTTTAAGCTTCCCGAATTCATTCTTGATCTAAAAAGTATTCTACGGACTTTTCGCCCAAAAATCCCGAACCGGTGTCCGAATCGAGCGCTTAAAAGCCCGTTCGGCCAAAAAATTAGCTAACGGCTTCGGAATGGCCCGAATTCCTTGGGAATGGAACTTCCCAACACCCTAGGGTTCTCATAAAAGTTTTGCGCGAAATCGCGCTGGCTTGATATTTTAAATTACACTGCAAAGTTACAAGGATCCCCGTATCAGTTAACCCCTTTGCCCCGCTACGTATGCAAAACACCCCCTGACAGCCATCGCCCCAACAAACATCTCAGAACAACTGGAACAAAATAACTTTCCGGGTGTCTTACACCCCTATCCTATAACTAAAAATCATTCGGGAAATTTTTCAAGCTGGTTCAGTTAGCAAAATAGCCCCCGATGAGCGGCAAATTACCGAAATGCCCCCGGGGGTTCATTGTCACCCTAACGCCCATCAAACCAGCTTTAAAACAACCTTTCAGATGTTTTACTTACATTTTTGGACTAAAAAACTTGACACCGTAAAATTACCAAAACACCCCTCGCGGGGTGGCAAATTACCAAAATGCCCCCTGGCATGAGAAAATATCAAAAGTGCTTTAAAAAGCTATTTTAAAGCTTCCTGAGTTCATTCTTGATCTAAAAAGTATTTTACGGATTTTTCGCCTAAAAATCCCGAACCGGTGTCCGGATCGAGCGCTTAAAAGCCCGTTCGGCCAAAAAATTAGCTAACGGCTTCGGAATGGCCCGAATTCCTTGGGAATGGAACTTCCCAACATCCTAGGGTTCTCATAAAAGTTTCGCGCGAAATCGCGCTGGCCTGATATTTTAAATTACACTGCAAAGTTACAAGGTTGCGCGTATCAGTTAACCCCTTTCCAGTCTTTGAAAAAATCTGAAATTTTTACCTGATACAGATCTTTTGAAAATAACTAGGGTCTCTGTTTCGCACTTTGGCAAACTCTAGCTCTAGCTATTTTTTATAAATTCATGAAAAATTCTATAATAATAATAAAAAGGACATGAAAGGATATTATAATAATAATAAAAAGGACATGAAGGACAATGGAGAAAACCCAACCGCCACACTTAGTGGCGGTTGGTATCATTGCAAAATTTTTTTTTCTATCGCTAAATGTGAAAACTTAATTAGACAGTTTTTAACAAATTTATAAAAAATAGCTAGAGCTAGATTTTGCCAAATTGCAAAAAAGAGACCATAGTTATTTTTAAAAGATCTATATCAGGGAAAAATTTCAGATTTTTCCAAAAACTGGAAAGGGGTTAACTGAAACGGGAAACCTTGTAACTTTGCAGTATAATTTAAAATATCAAGCTAGCGCGATTTCGTGCGAAACTTTTATGAGAACCCTAGGACGTTGGAAAGTTTCATTTTCCAGGATTTTGGGCCATTCTGAAATTGTTAGCTAATTTTTTGGCCGAACGGTGCAATTTTTTGGGAAATGGACCTAAAAAAATTAGCCCGTTCGGCCAAACAATTAGCTAATGACTTCGGAATGGCCCGAAGTCCTGGAAAATAGAACTTCCTAACATCCTAGGGTTCTCATAAAAGTTTCGCATGAAATCGCGCTAGCTTGATATTTTAAATTATACTGCAAAGTTACAAGGTTCCCCATTTCAGTTAACCCCTTTCCAGTTTTTGGAAAAATCTGAAATTTTTCCCTAATATAGATCTTTTAAAAATAACTACGGTCTCTTTTTTTCAATTTGGCAAGATCTAGCTCTAGCTATTTTTTATAAATTCGTGAAAAACTGTCTAATTAAGTTTTCACTTTTAGCGACAGAAAAAAAAAATTTGCAATGATACCAACCGCCACTAAGTGTGGCGGTTGGGGTTTTCTCCATTGTCCTTCATGTCCTTTTTATTATTATTATAATATATATGTGTCCTTTAAATGTCCTTTTTATTATTATTATAATATATATGTGTCCTTTTTTTTAAAAAAATGCAACTTGGCAAATAATTCCCAACCGCATGTAGGGGTTGCGGTTGGGCATTAATGCCAACCGCAACTCCCACATGCGGTTGGGCATTATGCCCATTTTCTCGTGATATTTGGTGAATTTCTCGTGCCATTTTGGTCCTTTTTGGTCTTTTTCGTCCTTTTTTCGGTCCACGTAGCCAACCGCTACTCTTACCTGCGGTTCGGTGGGAAAATTGTTATTTTCCCACCGGTAGATGTGGATCGGCCCCATATATATATATATGTATGTATTATGATTTAACTTTAAGTACTGTATTCTTAAAATCATTATCTAATTTGAATATAAATATTCATATATCTAAAAAATTGATATAACATATTAGATTTAGAAGAGAGAAAAAAAATTATGTTACATTAGTTGAGATTGAAACAATAAATATAATGTAGCACCTGATTCGTATTTAAGTTCACCTTAGTATATGCTCACCGTAATGGATGTAAATGTTTATCAATATAATATATAACTTTTAGAATTCTTTGGTAAAATAAAAAAAATTGACTATATTTTTTGGGTGGGACCACACAAGTTGTGTGGTCCTACCCAAAAAATAAAGTCAATTATTGTTATTTGAAATTGCACTAATGATAAAACATATTCATAAATTTAGTTGAAAAATATTTAAGGCTATATACTAAACATGTTAGTGTCTCTAAACGTATACAAATATTTTTTTAAAAGTTTCTTTAATTTTACAAAAACTATATGAGGGCTATATTAGGAAGCCTTATATAATGTGAAAATTAATTCTAAAATTCTAAATATACTAATTTATTAGGAATTAATTTTGACTATGTTGTTCTTAAAACTAACTCTCTCATAAGAAAATAAAAAAGCATGTATCTAGAAAACAAAATTAACATATGAGGTTTAGTAGAAACAATTGTGTTACAATTAATTTAAGTTTATTATTTATTATACACACACACACACACACACATATCTTATATATATAAGATCAATTATACGGTAAATTATATACATAATTTATAAGATTAACAATCAATTTATAGAATAATTTTTTTACTTTGACAAGACTTCACGATTAGCAGATGGCTATATAAGTTGTATGAGATTTTGAAAACAAATCACATATGCCTTAGGAAAAAAAGTACAATTAAATCAAATTATTTTTAGTTACTATATTTTGAGAACATTTATAACCTTTAAGATGAAAAAATATATCTGTCTAATTCTACAAAACTAATGATTAACCACTTCGGTTTTGCATTGGGCCCTTGCGATGAATAAAAAGTCTTTTTTAGTTATACTTTTTATGAAAACTAAGACTAATTGGTAAATTTCAGACAAGTTATAAGTATTAAAATTTAATTCTAATTATGATAGAATTAATTACAACTATGAGTGGTGACTATCGTGTCAGTTCAATAGCAAACGGTTGATTAAAGCTTGCTTTTAGTATTAGCCTAATATAATTATATTTGTTATTATTTGCAAGCTTACTAAGTTTATTCTTTATAGCCAATTAGATATTTTTATATTGTTAATATTTTTTTTATCTCACGATATATGGTAAGCATTAGCATACTTTTTAAAACCTTCTAATATATTGTATTTTATAAAACTGTCCAAGTTTGGCTCGGGTTAGTGGCTAGTATCATTATTAGGACAGACGAGCAGATATTTGTGATTATCTTGAGCCCATAATAATTTGGTTAGCAGAAATGACTATAATCTTGCATGTAAATGTAATTCCATAAGTCAACAAAGGGTCAGCCTAGAGGTCTTCTTTCTGCTATGCAGAAGAACGAACTGGAAAGCATGGATGGCCCATGTATATCTCAGCTGTAGCTTTGTGTAAAGTTCATCATTACCTGGACCCTGAGAAACTTGACACTTGTTGAGCTCACAGCACAAATATGAGTTCAAGGCTAGCAACTTCATCCTACTTCCTTTCATGTTCTGTATTCTTCTACATGCTTTTTGTTGGAACCTTTACCACCATTGGTGGCTTTACAAACGAGACAGACCTGCAAGCTTTGCTCTCCTTCAAAAAACTAGTAACTGAAGATCCTCTCCAGGCACTCAGCTCGTGGAATGAATCTCTTCCGTTTTGCAGTTGGTGGGTTCCTTATCTCCTCATGTAGGAAACCTAACCTTCCTCAGGGAGATCAATCTCGGGGGAAACAACTTTCATGGGACAATCCCCCAAGAAACCGGCAGAATGTTCCGACTGCAATATCTTCGTTTGGCTAATAACTTCTTAATTTCCAAGGTAGCCTTCCTACAAACCTGACTTACTGTTCTAATCTTCGAATCATTGACTTGAGGCTGAACAACCTTGAAGGAAATGTTCCCGCTGGATTGAGCAGTTTGTCTAACCTCAACGAACTGAGTCTTGGCAGAAAGAACTTCACCGGAATGGTTCCAGTTTCTTTGGGGAACCTTTCTTCTCTTCGTATACTTGACCTATCTAGAAACTACCTACATGGAAGCATTCCTGAAGAGCTTGGACTTCTAATCAATTTAGAGTCATTGAAATTGTCGTCAAATAATTTGTCTGGACCGATTCCTCCACAGCTCTACAACATCTCATCTATTCAAATCTTTTCGATCACAAACAACCTGTTAAGTGGGGGTTTTCAACCTAATCTTGGCCTGAGTCTTCCAAACCTCAAATCTTTCTTGGTTGGTAAAAACCGATTCTCTGGATCCATTCCGGTATCACTAGCCAATGCTTCCGGACTAGTGCATATTAGCGCAGGGGAGAATGATTTTACGGGACCTATACCACTGAATTTGGGAACTCTTCAAGAACTAGAAGAGTTACATTTTGGAGGCAACCCACTTGGAACTGACAACTCCAATAATATCAGCTTCCTGTCCTCATTAATTAACTGCACCAACTTAAGAGTTCTAAGTTTATTTCGAATGCAGCTTGAAGGTGCGCTACCCAGCTCCTTTGCAAACCTTTCCACCCACTCACTTCGGTGTATCTGGACGACAACTACATATCTGGAAGCATACCAGTAGGGATTGAGAACCTTGTTGGTTTAAGCTACCTTACAATAGACACAAACTTGCTCACTGGCAGTATTCCTGATTCCATTGGAAAACTTACCGGGTTGCAAGAACTCTACCTCTACATAAATAACCTTTCAGGGATAATTCCATCCTCCATTGGCAATATTACCGGTCTGAATATTCTTATTCTAATGCGAAATAGGTTAGAAGGAAGCATACCTGCTTCTTTAGGTAATTGCAGAGGATTGCAAGGTTTACATCTTTCTGGGAATGGCCTCTCTGGTGAGATACCTATAGAAGTTGTTGGTCTCTCTTCCCTCTCTATTGGCCTCAACTTGGCAGGAAACTATCTGACGGGATCGTTACCATCAGAAGTTGGTAACTTGAAAAATCTTGCCTTGCTTCGTGTTTCAGAAAACATATTGACCGGTGAAATTCCAAGCACACTTGGCAATTGTATGATGTTGGAATCCCTCAGTATGGAAGGAAACTTTTTTGAAGGAACTATTCCATCAACGTTGGGACAACTAAAAAATAGTGACGTCATAGATCTTTCGCGCAACAATTTGTCCGGTCTGATTCCAAATTCTCTTGGAAAGCTGCGCTTCATTACGAATCTCAACCTTTCTTTTAATATGCTGGAGGGTGATGTGCCAAACGAAGGAGTCTTCACCAACATCAGTGAATTTTCAGTCTGGGGTAATAAAGCTATGTGGAGGAACTATGGCATTAATGTTGCCCGCATGCCCTACAGAAATCACAAGGAAAGAAAGACGGGTTTCTTCTCGTACAGTGATAATTCTTGCGACCACTCTGTCTATCTCCTTTATTTTGTTTTTAGCAGGCATCTGTGCAATTTTTTTGGTAAAAAGATCCAAAAAACAACCCTCTAAGACCTCAGCAATGGAGAAACAACACCACAATATTTCTTATGCAGAACTCCTTCAATCCACAAATGAGTTTTCTGCAGAAAACTTGGTTGGTGAGGGGCGATATGGCTCTGTTTTTAAAGGTGTTCTCAGTTCTGGTGAACAAACTGTTGCTGTCAAGGTGCTAAAACTTGAACGGCATGGAGCTTCGAAAAGTTTCTTGGCAGAATGTGAAGCATTAAGGAATCTTCGTCACAGGAACCTTGTAACGATCATCACATCATGCTCCAGCATAGATCATAAAGGGAATGATTTCAAAGCTTTGGTGTTTGAGTTTATGCCGAATGGGAGCTTGGAGAACTTGTTACATTCAGGTTCCTCTGAGCAGCACGAGCAAGGATCGTGAACATATCGCAAAGGCTAAATATTGCAATTGATGTGGCCTCAGCATTGGATTATCTCCATCACCAGTATGGAACACCTATCGTTCACTGTGATTTGAAGCCCGCCAATATCCTCCTTGACAATGATCTATGTGCCCATGTAAGTGATTTGGCCTAGCGAAGTTTCTTTCAGCCACCAAAACTAATCCCAGTGCTGCACAATCCAGTTCAACTGGAATTAGAGGAACAGTTGGGTATGTTCCACCAGGTAATAATGTCAACTCGTGTATTACTATTTGTTTTCTTTAATCGCGCAATATACATACAACAACCCCCCCCCCCCCCCCAACACACACACAACTGGAAACGGAGACAACTTCACCACTAGGCTGTCCCCTTGGTATCAAGTCCTATACTTAGCCAATCTTTTGAGGAAACAGACTCTAGCTATTTGTATTTAGCCTTAGCCTCCATATCATTTTGCATTACAAGGCTGGGCAGGGCTTTGTTCATCTCCGAACGATAACTGTTCTGTTTTCTTTGAACTGCAGAATATGGTATGGGTGAAGAGGTATTAACACAAGGTGATATGTACAGCTACGGGATCTTGCTACTGGAAATGTTTACCGGGAAAAGACCGACCAACAGCATGTTCACGGAGAGTTTGAGTCTCCATAACTATGTTAAGAAGGCTCTCCGTGATGGAGATTGCTATTCCAGAAATATCGTTGGAAGCGGAAGATGGCTCAGATAAGACCAGTAAATGTAGTAATGGCAGCATGGGGCAGATAGAAGATTGCTTGTCGTCAATCCTTCGAATTGGAGTTTTATGTTCAGCTGAAATGCCAAGGGAGCGAATGGACATTAATGATGTTCTCATGGAGTTGCAACGGATAAGGAATGCATTCCTTCAAGTTAGAAGAGAGTAAACGTTAGTTACCGACGTCCCAACCTCGTCATGTGCAACATAGAGCAAATATGTAAGAAACAACATAGTAGTATTCCTCATAGCATAAATGCATTCAACTCTACAGAAAGCAAACTCGGATCAAGCGCACACATTATTTGGAGAAGTACTCGAACTTAACTTCTGGCTGGGGGGAGGGAGAGGGGGAAGGGGTGCTCTCCGTGGAATCTTGCACAAGAATAATAGGTAATAACAGCTTTTGATGTACAAATAACTGTTCTTAAACTTCTGGGTTTCGTCTACGTATCATTAGGAGATCGAGCCAAATCCGTGGTGTGTAAGGTGATTAAATTTTATTTGATAGAGTTGATTCATGTGTCACATCAAGTTCATGATTTTGCTCGTGAACAAGTCACGAAAAGAGTGGAATTGTCTATCCTAGTTAACTTTGAACTTCTCTGAATCAAAATAAGGTTCCTCTGATAATCCTTGGAAGTTTGTATCAGTTAACACGAGTAAAGCATTGCTTAATACTTGTAATTGTACACTAATTAACCTATTATACATATGCTACTTTTTCCTGGGCGTGTGTATGCGACACCCAGTGACGGGAACACAGTTGCACAGGCGGCTATTTGGAATTTCAGCCTTTCTCTCTCTCTTCTATATATTTTCGCGACTCTCTCTCCTTCCAATTTCCAACGAGAAACGACACGACCTCGGAGATCGGACCTCCTTACCGTCTCAGTCACGGCCACGGCGGGCACGGCGCCTCACTCCGGCGAAGCACAAACCGGCGACGGCGGTCACGAGCCCACGACAGTCGACAGGAAGCCATGACGGACGGCGACCTCTGCTGGATCTAGATCTGATTGCCGCTACGTGCGACGGACGGCGACCTCTGCACCGGTCTGAGTTACCTCCGTCCTCCGGTCAATCCACCAGTCCACCGGCGCTAACAGGCCACAGCTCTGAGCTCCCAATCTTCTTCGATCTTCACCACCGGCGGAGCAATTGGCGACAAAGGTATGTTCCGATTCAGTATTCACCTTAATCTTGCCATGATGCCATCTCTACAACTCTACAAGATTTATTTGTTTTATTTTTAGTATTTCTTAGCTCAATTTTTAGTAATTTTTACAACAAGAACAAACATATCAGTTTTTCAGCAAGTATTCAGCATTGTCGGCATGGGGTAGTAGATATCAAGTACACTCTTGATCCATAAAAGTAGACGTCTAGACCAAAATCCACATTTTTCATTGGAGTTTCATACCAATTCTTTCCTCCGGATGGAAATTTGGAAGCGTGGGTAAGTGGGTTTGACTAGTTTGCTGGCATCATGTTAAAGAATAGGAACCATAAAATACATGCAAGACATACTATGTATTTATGTGCTACAAGTAGATACAAGAAACAACAAACTTCATGCTTTATTGAAATTTCAACCCAAGAGGAGACTTGTGAGTTGTGAGGCAAGCATTCAGGAAACTACACCCTTTGATAGGCCAGTGGGTGCACCAACTCTAGGGTTGAACTAAGTTTGCCCTGCAATCTGACCATCATGCTGAATCAAAACCTAATCTGCCAACCTCAAACCACCCTCTCTATCCTCGTCTTCTGCTATAATTGCATCGAACGTTATTGCCACTCAAACATAGATGACTTTTGTCTTCTATCAGAAATTCAGAACCCCAACTAATCAAGTCAAATTGTGGATGACTTGAGGCAGACTCTTATTTGCCTGTTGCTTGACACTGAAAATGCTTCAAATTAAAATTAATCGACGGAAGCAACATCACTAAATCAGTATTCCTGAAACCAAAACGCCGCAAATTCCAACAAAATCCAACTATCCACAAATAAGCACATACAAACTGCTCATTAGCACATTAGGACAAGATTTTGTTGTTGTCATTTGAGGACTGAGGTTGTGTTTTGGGGATTTCAAAGTAGTACATACATGGATAAAACTTTAATTGAGATTGTTGATTATTAATTGTGATTATTAAGATTATTGATTATTAATTGTGATTATTGATTATCTGAGTTCCGAATTGTGATTATTGAGATTGTTGACGGAGGATGGGACCCAATTGGGTTGAATGTGTGATTATTGAGATTGTTGACGGAGGATGGGACCCAACAACCTCCATCAACAATCTACCACTTTCCATCTTTTTTCATACACTTGGACACATAAGAAAGACAGTTGGAGACCAGTTGAATGAGAATTTGTTAGGAGTAGAGTTGATTTTAACCGACAAAAATCAAACTTTAACAAGAAATACCATCTCTTAAACACAGTTGGTAATCTCAAGGGGTAGGTGAAATGTCAAGATCTTGAATTTGAATTTTCATATCGACGGATCATATAAATTATAATTCTGCTTATCTATATCTATACTACCTATAAAACTACGAATGTTGTAAATCATTTTTGGACGATTATGTCCTCCATTAATTACACTAATAACACTCTTACCTTCCCTTTATGACTCCTTTTTTAATTTGGTTTAAATAAAATAAACATGGGAAAACATTGGGAATTACAAATGTTATAAATCATTCTGGACGATTATATCCTACATTAATTGCGACAATAACACTTCATACCTTCCCTTTATGATTCCTTTTTTAATTTGGTTGAAATGAAATAAACATATGGTAATAAATCTATTCTTAATAATGGGAAATGAAAAGTGTGATGTGAAAGAAAAACAAAACAAACATGGTTCAATTGCTTTCATGAAATGTTATTAGGTATACTAAAATCATCACATTCTATATAACATCTTCATTTTATTGATGTGTGAAGCCATAATGAAATTTGTATCACTGTTCAATTCCTTAGATTTTTTGGTAATTTGTTCAATTCCATGCTCTTCTTTATTGTCTGTTATTCAATAGAGCTGTTAATTTTCAAATAAATAAAGAAAGCATTATATTTGTCTGGTCCTGATGAATAGAGGAAAAAAAAAAAAGAACTCTAAAACTCTCACAAAATTAAATCAAATTATAATAATTTGATGAAAATTACAAATATTTAAGTGTATACCGTAAACCAATTAAACAGATTACAAAACAAAGACGTAGATTGATTCTTTTAATTTATCCATTTGCTTTTCTTTTGAACAGTTGCATCAATTGTCTGATCAATCCAACTGCCTACAAAGAAGATTTTACTAACATTGGATCAAATATACTTTTTTTTAAAGTCACAAAAATAATAAGAACATAATATAATATTTGTTCCTAAAAAACTTAATGACATCATCTCAAATATTACTGTCGACTATTTCACGTGTAACACACGTGCTACGTACTGGTTGATAAAAAAATGTGAATGAGCTTTTTGTCAGAGATTAACATTACTTATTGTTGTAATTACTTTTTCATAGATAAACAATGCAGAGGTGATTATGCCGTAAGGAGCCATTCACTGCTGATCTAGACCAACTTTTAAGCATCTAAAAACTCACCGTGAAACTGACCCTCGGTGGTGCAACTACTCTCACGTAGAGGATCAACTGGAGCTGCGAAGGTTGACCGTTGACAATTTCCCACCAACCCAAAAGCTGGGACGTCAAAGAAATCCAGCCGCCGGTGAACGCACCCTGGAATCCCGTCATTCGCCGTAACATTAACTCATGTTCTTCGTTTTCTTTGTTTTCTTTTGCCTCTCTTGAGTACATATATAGAGCGAAGTGGGCCCTACTTGTACAATTTTTCTTTTTGAATTAGTTGGGTGTAACTACTGCTACAGTACTGTTTGAGCAAGTGAACATCAAAGCCCATTTGTCTTGGTTATAACTAAATTTCCCAAAAGCCACAGATTCAAAGATCGCGGAGTCCAATGGCAGTGTAAGTCGCAAGTTCTTCTTCAATGATCTGAAATTCATCCACTTTAGGGATTACATATTGCCTTTAGAAATGGGTTTCTGTTTGTGCTAATTGTTGATGGTAAAACAGTGTTGCATCTGCACCTGGGAAGGTCCTGATGACCGGTGGTTACTTGATTTTGGAGAGGCCTAATGCAGGGATTGTTCTCAGTACTAATGCTCGATTTTACGCGATTGTCAAGCCAATTCACGATGAAGTCAAGCCTGACAGCTGGGCGTGGGTGCGTTTGATCCTTTTATAATTGATTCGTTCAGTATGAAACTTACTTTGGAGACTGATTGTTTATTTTTCTTGTTTCTGAATCTGAAATCATGGTATTCTTGGCAATGGGTCTTTACTTATGTTTGTTTAGTCGTTAGAGGTTTTAAGCTTGGTGGGTGGGCTGTTTTGGAGCTACCAAAGTTGGCACTCTTCCAATTTGCTAATGGCATTCGCTGTACTGCCAATTTATTCACATGATTTCTATACCGCACACTCATGCAAAGCAGTGCTGGCTGCCAATAGCCAAGTTGGGAGTGCGAGTAGAGCTATCCTTTTTCTACATTGCGGTAATGGGAAATGGGCGAGAGAGATCATGCTAATCTCTTGAAACCGCAACCTGTAGACTAGAATTCTATAGATTACAATAATTGTGAGGATAACTCCTTAATGCTGTTTGTCAAAATAGTAACCTCTAGTGTTTCATCGGATCTATGAACTTTCCCTTAATGCTGTTTGTCAAAATAGTTATCTCAAGTATTCCATTACAGCTGTTAAGTGTTCTGTAACCCCCCAAAGTAAAGGAAAAATATGAAATAAAGACTGTTGAAATATTGATGTTAATGATAAATTACCAGTTGCTCTAAAAGCTTAAGTTGTTAAAGAATGGGCCCAACAGTATGTATCGAGCTTGAACACTCCCTCCGATGCATGAGATAATGGAGAGATAAATTAGGTGCACCTTAACTGAGTGCAAGAACAAATGCAGTAGCAAATATTAACGTTGCTCAAATGTAAGCGGGAAGGGGTAAATCCAAGACTCTGATACCATGCTAAGTAACCGGTTGCTCGGAAAGTTTAAGCCATCAAACAATGGGCAGAACAATGTTTATTTTGCTTTTTATTAAAGTAAAAAATCCACATGTGTGGTCGCTTGTTACATTTTGCGTATATGATAATCTCCTTTGACTTCTTGCTTGCTTGATGCAGCAGGCAATACTGTTTGGAGGGCCAACTAAATTCTTGCTAGCTTTTTGGAACATAATGAAGTGTTACTAATTACATTCGATAACAAATTTCAGGCATGGACAGATGTAAAATTAACTTCTCCTCAGATGTCTAGAGAAACTATGTACAAATTGTCGCTAAAGCATCTGATGCTTCAGTGTGCCTCTTCCAGGCAAGTATGATGATTGAAATATCTCAATCCACTCCTCTAAAACTGATTGAAATATCTCCATTCATTCTTCTACAATTGCACTATAATTTCACTTGAGCCATATGTTACAGTTGACTGATGATTACAGCTTTTGTCTCTAATTTCAGCGACTCGAGGAACCCCTTTGTAGAATATGCTGTGCAATATGCTGTAGCAGCAGCATATGCAAACTTTGATGAAAATAAGAAGGATTCACTGCACAAGCTGCTTTTGAAAGGTACTGTCTGGTGCCTTATTCTTCATCTTTTGCGTAAAGGTAAACAAGATTAACAAAAAAGATGTGATGTCCAAACTAAATTATTCATGCAGGTCTTGATATCACCATATTGGGTTGCAACAACTTCTATTCATATCGGAAGCAGGTATTATTGCTTTTCCTTCACACTCCAGAAATCTTTGAATTCATCACGTTTTTTTGGTGCATTATTTCTTGGCCTAGCCCTCTTATAAACCTTTTTATTGCATACAACTTCAAGCTCTCCTACTGAGCATGTAAAAACATTTTGTGGAGGTCTCTTTCCATTTCAAACGCGACGGACTATATCCAATCCAATTACAACCAATATCCAAAGTTTTCATTCTGGGATAGGTGACCAATAACCAAAGTTTTAGGAAAATAATTGTAAAAGTTCATACGGATTCTGTTCATAAAAATTTATGGGAAATTCTAATAAACTTTTCTTTTGTAGTACATTGTATACCTTAGGAGTGCAATGGTTGAATGGAATGCGAGATGTGGGAGCTTCTCTACCTATATAAGGAGCTTTCTGTAATCCTTTTAGTGGACTCTCACTAGGTGACTACATATAGTGGAAACATACTTTAGAGCATACCCTATTACGAAAGTTGTAGATTCTGTGTGTTTTAATTCCTTTACTTACCATAAGTTGAGGGGGGGGGGGGGGGGGAACTTACTTTAGAGCATACCCTATTACGAAAGTTGTGGATTCTGTGTGTTTTAATTCCTTTACTTACCATAAGTTTGGGGGGGGGGAGGAAGGACAAGTCTTTGGTTCAAAATTGAAACTGTATAAGAAAACAATTTCCAACTGGGTTGAAGGCCAAGTACAGAAAGATAGAACTTGCGGCCACGTCTTGGTTTCGTGACATCAGTCTGTACTTTGCATGTTATCCTGTGTTGTGCAAGTGGTATACCATCTAACGAATCCCCAGACATAAAGTCTATAATTATTGGAAGAAGGTGCAGAACATATTCATTATGGAATAAACTGGATGATGAATGGAAGAAAATTTATTAACTACCAGGATTAACAAGAAAATTCTAGCCATTTCTTAACAAAGAACTTGAAGACAATTCAAGAGTAGGAGTCTGCCCAGAATTAGAAAAAAAGGTTTTTTTTTCTTTCTGATATGCATCTTCTCATTGCTGCCATGCCCAACTCTGACCTTGTGATTTACCGTTGATGTGATGCTGAAACCATTCTCTCCACAAGGCATGTGTTGCACTTTCTTCCATCTCTATTGACGTGCAAATACATTTTATGCCATTCTTAGTACTCTGTTCTGTTCCATTGCCCCGTTGCTTTAAAATGCTATGTTTGTCTTGCTTTTCGATTTGCAAGTGTTGATGCATTGGCTGCATTCTTATCGGTGCATTAACTTTTTAATGGACTCTCACTAGGTGACTACATATAGTGGAAACTTACTTCAGAGCATACCCTATAACGAAAGTTGTAGATTCTGTGTGTTTTAAATCCTTTACTTACCATAAGTTGAGGGGGGAAAAAGGACAAGTCTTTGGTTCAAAATTGAAACTGTACAAGAAAACAATTTCCAACTGGGTTGAAGGCCAAGTACAGAGAGATAGAACTTGAGGCCACGTCTTGGTTTCGTGACATCAGTCTCTACTTTGCATGTTATCCTGTGTTGTGCAAGTGGTATACCATCTAATGAACCCCCAGACATAAAGTCTATAATTATTGGAAGAAGGTGCAGAACATATTCATTATGGAATAAACTGGATGATGAATGGTAGATAAATTATTAACTACCAGGATTAACAAGAAAATTCTAGCCATTTCTTAACAAAGAACTTGAAGACAATTCAAGAGTAGGAGTCTGCCCAGAATTAAAAAAAGTTTTTTTTGCTGATATACATCTTCTCATTGCTGCCATGCCCAACTCTGACCTTGTGATTTACATTTACCGTTGATGTGATGCTGAAACCATTCTCTCCACAAGGCATGTGTTGCACTTTCTTCCCTCTCTATTGACGTGCAAATACATTTTATGCCATTCTTAGTACTCTGTTCTGTTCCATTGCCCTGTTGCTTTAAAATGCTATGTTTGTCTTGTTTTTCGATTTGCAAGTGTTGATACATTGGCTGCATCCTTATTGGTGCATTAACTTTTTAGAAGTCTTCTAATAAGGATACTGTCGTAATACGACTGTGATGTGTTTTACATTGCAATCTGAGAAGAACTAAATCGTAGCAGTGAATTTGATGTGTGACTTTTGGGGGTCGGACTACAGTACATGCTTCAGAACTGTAGAAATTATACCTTAGGGACCCTTCTACGTCTGCGGGAAGTATTTAATTAAAACGCACTCAAGGCAAAGAATGATCGCATACAATTTTTTTTTTCATTTCCCATTTATTAGATTCTGGAGCTCCTCTATAAATATGAGTTGTCATCATTACAAGATAATGAAAATCAAGACACTTTGAGATTTTTATTTATTTGTTCTGTTGCTCCAGATTGAAGCACTTGGACTCCCCTTAACCCCAGAATCATTGGCCACCCTTCAACCTTTTGCTTCAATTGCCTTTAATGCCGGAGAATCAAATGGAGAAAATTGCAAGCCTGAAGTTGCAAAAACTGGTTTAGGTTCGTCTGCAGCTATGACTACAGCAGTTGTTGCTGCTTTACTCAATTACCTCGGAGTTGTCAGTCTCTCGTCGAGTAAAGATATGGATCTTGATGTGGTGCATGTGATTGCTCAAACTGCTCATTGCATTGCACAGGGGAAAGTTGGTAGCGGGTTTGATGTCAGTTCTGCAGTGTTTGGAAGTCAGCGTTACGTCCGGTTCTCACCACAAGTTATTTCTTCTGCTCAGGTTTCTCTCCCTCTTTGTCGCTTCACACATTCATTGCCACTGTGTATTGCGGAAGGACATTATATATGATAGGCTAGGTAGCACGGACACGGACACGGTGTCGGACACCGACACCGACGGGGACACCGGACACCGCAATTTCCAAAAAATCAAATTTTGGACACCGCAGGACACCGCTATTTTTTTAATATATTATTATTATTATATATATATATATAATAAATATCAAATACATTCTACAAGTAATAATAAATATACAAGTAATAATAAATATACACTAATACAAGTAAAATTTCAGAAACTAAGTACCGGACAAAATAACTAAGTCAAAAAAAAAAGCAAGGGACAGTAATTAGTACAAATGCTAAGTCAAAAAAAAAAACGAAAGAGAGAAACGGCTCTCTACAGTGGGAGAAGAAAGAAAATAAAAGAAAGAAACGACTCTTGAGTCGTGACAGAGGGAGAAAAAAAAGTAAAATAAAGAAACGACTGAAGAAGGAGACGAGATGAGGATGAAGGACCTGTGGGTCAGCAATGGTGGCGGAGGACCTCCGGCGACAATCAAGTCGGGCGATGGCGACGGCGACAGCAGCAGCTGGCCACGGCGACGGAGACTGGATCTGTCGGCTTCGGCTTCGGCTTCCGAATGTTGGCTACTGAGCTCCGGTGACAACTCCGGCTACAGCTCCGGCTCAGAAGGGCACCCATGAAGTGAGAGGGAAGGAGACGGCACCCGTGAGGTGAGTAAAGCAGATGGTAATGGCTCAGATCAGTGCACAGATTAGGGCACCCCCCAAAATTAGTTCCAAAAATTCCAAATTAGACCCAAACGGTCCGACACTGCACAACGCCGTGTCCAACACTCCTCGAGGAAGTGTCCGACACGGTGTCGGAAATTAAAATAAAAAATAAAAAAATTCCGACACCGATCGGCGGTGTCCGACACGTGTCGGCCGGTGTCCGGAGGGTGTCGGGGTGTCCGTCCGTTTAGGACACCATACCTCCACCTAGAAGAGGTGTCCGTGCTTCATAGATGATAGGTGTCAAGAAGCATCTCATTTCCACTACTATTTTCTGAAAATAAGCTCTGCAATTCATCTATCTGTTTAAGTGCTGGAGGCAAGTATAGTGATTCAGTTCAATAGGAGTAGCTTGAAAGAATTGTAGAGTAGAAGAAGAACTTAGACTATTACGAACATTTTGCATAGTTCCTAATTTCTTCACAGTTTTCTTCAGCACTCACAACATTTTCTTCAGTTGCCTCTTCGAATACATATTATGATCCACAATGCTGAAACTGCGTAGGTATCAAGTCGATGTATTGCTTGGTTAGGATATCTATCCTCAATTGTTCTAGTAAAGAACTTGCCACTTTTATGGGTGAAAGAAGTAGCTGCAACAGTTGATGTGATAGTCATATGTAAATCAACAATTGCTGCTTGCTCCATGTATGTAAATCCCTTTCTACTTGCCATGTGGAGTGAGAATAAAAGTTGGAGAAGAAGTCGAGTTTATATCTTTTCTGCAAAATAGTAGGTTAAAAGTAAATCATTTTCTTATTGGTTAATATGTTTCCTTGTGCTTTAAAATTTTCACCAAGGTTCGATACTTTTAACAATTTTGCGATTTCTTTGAATCTCAAAACTTTTGCTATTAGTAAATTTAAAAGCCTTCTGACTAACCTTAACTTGTAGAAGACTTCTATGCAATACAATCTGCTAGTATTTGCCAAGTATGGAAGCTCACTACACGAAGGTGGGGTTAGTACTGATGTGATTGTTCGTTTCACTATCTGTACGTGCAAGAAGTCGTGTATATGAGCCTGGATTAGAGTATAGATTTACTGTTACTGCTGCAGCATCATATACACGAGTTCTTGGATGGAAACCCAAATAAGGATGGAAAGATTAAATGTTGTGAGTGCTCAAGAAAACTGTGTAGAAATTATGAACTATGCACAAAGTTCATTGGGTCGTGATTCTGACATCATCATGGCAAGGCAAGTTTTATGTACCTGATCTGACTTAGGAATCAAAAAGTGTGAATGGCTTGAAAGAATTTCTGTCCACCAGATTGAAGGCCTAGAATTTTCCAGTATTGATGAGTGCTCTTATTGGATTTTTTTTTTTTTTTTGTCAGCTATCCTTGCAATTTTGATGCAAGTAATTAGGTAGTTGGTTTTGACTAGAAATGTCATAAATGATGCTCCAAATATTTTTATACAATCTTTGCGAGTTAGATCGACAGAAAATTGCATCAGAAGGGGATCATTCAATGCTGGTCCTGCAGATTCCTTTTGCAGGAAAAGAAAGGGGTCGTTGGTGGGCTGGGGGATCATTCAATGCCTGTCCCCTCACATGGCGATATGTTAAATCTGCATTTTCACATTTGAAGTCAAGCTTTTTTCATTGCGTGGAGATATGTCGGTGGATAAATCATCAGAGCATGGTTATCTTGGTTAATGTTTATGAACATCAGCTATAACCTTTCATACATAGATTTTTATCATCTCACAGAAAGCTTAGACAACACGTTAGTGCTTGTTTATGTTTGTTTCTTAGTTATGTCAGCAACGATAGATTCTTGACTATGCATGGCAAAACTGTATCCTCCAGTGTGACAATAGTGCGTACTACATGAAGTGTATTACTCTTCAAGCATATCACTTGGTTTCTTCATTTATTTGCTGCTCTTTTTAATAATTGCAGGATGCAGCTGGAGGCAAACCACTAGAAGAAGTCATTGGTGATGTCCTAAAAAGTAATTGGGACCACGAGAGAACTAAGTTTTCCCTGCCTCCGCTGATGACTTTGGTAAGTGTAAAGGATTTTTTAATGTGTTGCTACTTATACGTGTATATGCATTTAGGTACAGCCAATAGAATAAACATGGTCTGCCTTTTTTTTTTTATCCTTATGCTTAATTAAAAGCACAACGTTCTTATAAAACTGCATTGACCATACGAGGGATCACAATATCTTAGCTCTTCTTCCTCTATAACCTTATGTGCCTGCGAGCTAGACTCTTTTCCTCTTTTCAAATATGTAATTTTGCAGTTACCGTCTTGGCTCTCTAATCTTAAAATAATAAAATCATTCAGCGAAAGGTGTTAAGGCCGTGTCTGGATACAATTCTCAGCGAATCGTTTTCACTCTTCTATATGTTTGTTCATCCTTTTCCAAATTCGCAGCCAAATATGATAGGTTTATCTATGCTTTTACTTTTTCTTCTCCTGAAAGCATGAAATCCTAAATAGTCTTGCTCTTGCAGTAGCTCAAATAAAAGGGCATGTACTCCCTCGTAATGGAAAGCTATTAGCTTTTGAATCCTTCTAACTGTTCAAAAAATTGCGGGAGGCATCTGAACGAAATTTGGTAATTGAAAATTTATAAAACAGCTCTTCAATCCATACACATCAAAATGAAAACGCCAAAAACGTAGTGTAAAAACTCTGTATATTGTGTTAATATAGGGCCTAAACCTTACGTAGTTACGTCACTGTCAGGATGTATATTGCTGCCTTTCATGTTTACGCACGCTTGCATGCATTAGTCTTGCTTTGCTGCCTTTCGTGTTTACGCACACTTGCATGCATTAGTCTTGCTTTCTGATGCTGTTGCATTTGCCTTAAAAGTGAATTGCTGAGGATTTAACTTGAATATAAACATCTGGCCGTGCTCTCCATTTGGTAACTAGTTGTAACATAAAGTAACGCTCTAGTGCTTGAGCGTTTGCTCCCAGTGGAGTCTTACACGTTCAAGAGCTGCTTCTGAAGTTAGTATTGATCTTCTGGGATCATCAGGATATTTTACCACAGGATGGGTTGTACGTATTTAGATCCCCATAGAGCGCATTGGTCTCATGCAGCCTGCATAAGGGGGTGGGCTCCCCTACAGGAATAAATACATTTTAGACCACAAACTGACAAGGCTCATAATGAAGAACCAGCGTACTTCAGCTCTAATTGTTTACTGTTTAACTTGATTTTAGTGATGGTAATGCATATTGCAGTTACTAGGAGAACCCGGAAGTGGAGGATCATCCACACCATCAATGGTCGGTGCAGTCAAGAAGTGGCAAAAATCTGAACCCCAGAAGTCACTAGAAACATGGACAAAGTTGTCAGAGGCTAATTCAGCACTTGAAACACAACTGAATTTATTAAGCAAATTGGCAGAGGAAAATTGGGAGGCATATAAAGGCGTAATCAACAGCTGCAGCATGTATAGGTCGGAAGAGGTAATGTTTCAATTTTCAACTCAATTAACATTTTGCCCCAGCGAATAAAATTATCTGCTGATCACGTGTGAAGTAATTTTTGTTGTCAAAGTATATTATTACGTGGTATATATGTCAGTAAGCATTGGTGAATTTAACAAGCAGATTTCTCAGAATATCTATCATATTTTCTTACAAAAAGGATCAATTTCTGCAGAAGGCTAGCCGTAATAAATATGGTTGGAGCTTCTTTCTCAGTCACAAAAATTTTCTTCTGATCAATGTTGTCTTACCTTTATTGCTTGAACAGTGGCTGAAGCAAGGCAATGAACCAAGCCACATAGAAGTTGTTAGAGCATTATTAGGAACCAGAGATGCTATGCTTGGAATCAGGTCTTACATGCGGATGATGGGTGAAGCTGCAGGCGTCCCAGTAGGTTCTCTGTCATTGTGATTGGAGCGTTGTTTCCCACCAATCTCTCTCCCCCCCCCCGTTCCCCTTCCCCACCCATAATCCCCAAATAAAATGCGCATATCATACAGTACATATACATAGTTTGATTTATATTTCTTCTCTTGCAAAAATGTGATCCACCATATGGGTGCAAATTTTTTTTCTTATCCTGTTCTACTTAAATGTAATGTACCTCTCGCAAGAACTTTTAGGGTATGACGTCACCTCTTCAAAGTCGAATCTTTGTTACTTCAAATCTGTTAACACGCGAGATCCTACAAGCAGTAGACACTTAAACACCCAATACCGCCCCTCCCACCTCTCTGCTCAAAAAGAAGAAATAAGGTACATCTTGCACCTACAGCCCACTGTAAGTGTCAAAATCACACTCAGAGATGGAGGAATAAACTGCAGACCCACTTACTTATCAAATCAAATAATATATAAACTGCTGACCCACTCAGTGGACAGCTGAGCTACGAGTTTTATGACGCGAGAACCGGGTTTTCTTGAGGTTGTGACATGTGGGTGGCCAAATACCCACTTGGAGAGTCAGGATTTCAAAAGAAATATAAGGACTTGGTCGACATGTTGCTGGCGTCCTTCGGCAGGCTGATTTATTAGTCCAATAGGATAAGATATAGGACCAAGGACGAAAGAAGAACAAGTTGTAGGAGAAGCTGGGTGAGGTTGTGTCTGTACCAAATCTGGGACAGGCCGATGTAAGGAATTAAAAGTGGCAGTTGGGGTAAACTTGAATTGCAATTCCAGCAGTGAAATGGTTGTATGGTGGTGCTGCAATGGTGGTGGTGACGTCGGCAATGACATGGTGGGGTGGAGGGCATCTTAGCAGCACTGTAGTGGTAATGATGGTGCCAATTGTGATGGGGTAATAGTGACCATAGCTGCGGCATGGTACTAGTACATGGCATGGAGGTGGTGTATTAGTAGGTGAAAAAAGTTCTGTATAGCCTTGCGGAACAATATGCCGTTCCGTTGCAACACAGAGATTAATAGGTTTGAAACGTCAAAAGAGCTCTCTGCAATGGCAAGGGAAAGGCTAGGTAAATCATACCCTTCGGCGGAAGCCTCATGCAGTGAGCTAGGTCTTTAGCCATCTGGCGGAATACTTTGATCGTGGTTATATATATCTTCCTCCACGTGAGACCAGCAATAATTAGTATTTCTTAGTGAACAAATTAGTATAGAAGTGCGAGCGAGAGTAGAGAAAATTCAGAAGCAAGAGCCGTAAAATTTGGTAAAATTGGATGTTGAGAGCACCACTAGAGCTTCTATGTTAGCACATATATATCTCTAAGTGGTCTTGATTATTTCGCATATCTTTTATTGATTTCCAGTATTGATAAATTGGATAACATATTCTGCATAAAGTTTGCAAATAAATATGAATTAACGGAAGAAGAACATAAGAAAACTGGAAATTGCATTAGCTATTACTCCCCATTATATTCTAGGTTTGACTCTTGCTGCCCTTCAATTTTATTCAGGCATCGTTATGGGAGGTGATCCTGTGTAACATGCAAATTAAGCCCTAAAGTCCAAACGTCCAGCAGCCCTTTGTAATTCTATCAACCCCACCTTGCTTATTTGGGGGAAAAAACGAAGCCTACCTAAATGTATACGAGAGAGGCTAGCAGGTTGATACCTGCTGTTGAACTGAGACCCTGCATTCAGATTTAGCAATAGTTGCTCAGTTCCTTGTACATTTGCATAGGTAAAACTTTGCAGGAGGGGTTGAAATAGCTAAATCTACCTTAAATTGTCAGTCTAGTGTCTTCAATTTTGCAATTTTTAAATTAGGAAAGACCTGGTAAAGCATGTGCGCAAGCAAGCATGGTGAAGTGTCTCTGATAATATTGACGCACTACAAACATTTTTGCAAGAAAGTTAGTAGCATTGTTTCTCTTGTTTAGTTTTTGTCTTGTGCAGTAAAAGAGACTTGATTATATCTGCTTGATTGTATATTGGAGTCCAACTGCACTTCTTTCTTGGCCATTAAGCATACAAGTTTGGACAGTTGTTTCACCTCATGCATTTTTGCTTATGCGACAAATATCTGCTGAATTTGATATAGGATGCGGGCATGTGGTCTATCTATTTGACCATTTCTTTTGATGTACATGTTTGCAGATAGAACCTGAATCACAAACTCAGCTCTTGGATGCTACAATGAACATGGAAGGAGTTCTGTTGGCTGGAGTTCCTGGTGCAGGTGGGTTTGATGCTGTTTTTGCAGTTACCTTGGGGGATTCAAGCAGCAAACTGGTAAAGGTATGGAGTTCACATAATGTTTTGGCCATGCTGGTGAGGGAAGATCCTCATGGTGTTTCTTTAGAGAGCAGTGATCCACGGACCAAAGAAATAACGTCAGCAATATCTTCGGTTCAGATTAAGTGATCTGATGTTTTCAATACATCGATAGGTACAATTTACATTTTTAGTGTGGTTCTATGTGACCAATTTGAGATAACTTTCATCCTTCCTTAATAAGGATATCAGTTAAGGAAAAAGGAGACATCTGCAAAGGTAATAAGACTAGGTAATTAGCTGTTGTAATTTTATTTGATATTTATGGAAGGAAAGTTTCTCTCATCTCTTCTTTGGAACTCTAAGAAGTAAAACAGGTCAATATTGAGGCTTTAGCACAAAGCAAAATATATCCTCCAAAAGGCAAGATCCTACGCCCTTAAGGGACCCGAACAAAATCACTCACGAGGATTGATTTTCATTCAATAAATTCCATTGGATTTTCCCCCTCGACTTTTTGCGAAATCCTAAATTTGATTTAATACATTGTCATCTTTCTTTTCCTTTTTGTTAGACATGAAGTTCTTTGACTTGAAGTTCCACACATACAAAGGTTGGGAGTGGGGGAGTTAACTACCATGAAGCAGGTGACCCTGATTATTTAGGTCCTTCGCGACAATTCTTTTTTCATGATTAGACCACATAATCAGGGACATAAACACCTGCAATCAGGAGTCTGCTTTAAGCAAATGGCATGCTGCAATTTGTTATCAGGTGAAACTTTTTGGAAAGGCGTAATGATTCAAGCCAATGGCATGGGAAAGCTCTAGCTCAACTGTGTTGCTATGGTTAGGAAGTCTCCGATTGACTAAAAGAGAGTTGGGATCAAGTAAGCAAGCCAAGAATGTTGGAATGTTAGTTCTTTCACCTGTAGTCTCGACAAGAGCAAGTTCCATCTTTTAAATGGTGGAACTGATTCCGATCCCTAACAGTAATTGTTCTCTCGTAGATCATCGATATCAACTTAGCGTATGTATGACAATCGCTACACATTCTTGTGTTTCTAACTATCCTTACGGGAAAGCCCTGCGAAGTAGGTATCAGTGCGTGTTTCTAACTATCCTTACGGGAAAGCCCTGCGAAGTATGTATCAGTGCGAAGGCAATTGCCAGTTTTTGACTATGTCTACTCAATAGCTCTCGCTTTTCTTCTTCGTGTACATCAAGCAACACTTGCGATGTGTCCGGAGAATAGCCTTCAAATTTCAACTGCCATTCCATTTGGTAAAGCATCTCGTACACGCCGTCACGCTGCGAGCGCGACATGTCTTGAGAGACAAACTTGTAAACCTTCCTCTTTACCCCGAGGAAGCTAAATCCGGGCGTCTGAGTCAATCTTCTCCAAACCATCTATGTTCGAGTGCGAGCCACATCCTGCCACCTTTGATCTTGCGCATACATATTTGATAACACTATATAATCACTACTGTTGTCCAAGTTCAGTTGCAGTAGATTCTTGGCTGCAATCTCACCTAATTGCACATTTTGGTGAACCTTGCAAGCACCAAGAAGACTAAGCCATAAAACATCGTTTGGTTTCATTGGCATGTTCTTGATAATCTCAAAAGCTTCATCAACCATCCCAGCTCGGCCCCTGAGATCTATCAAGCACCCATAGTGTTGAATCCTCGGTTCCATCTTATGCTCGAGTATCATCCTGTCAAATAACTGGACACCCTCCTTGACAAGGCCAGCACGACTACAAGCGCTCAACACGCCAATGTACATGATGTCGCTGGTTCAAAACCTTCACCAAGCATTTCATCGAAGATCCTTAGGGCTTCCTGACCCTGTCCGTGCAAAGCGAGCCCCGTGATCATAACGGTGTAGGACAGTTGGTTCTTGTTGGCCATTCTCTGAAGTAGGCACAACCCTTTCTCCAGAGATCCACATTTGACATACATGTCTGCCAAGGAAGTCTCATAACATTGAGGCCGCTCATGTTCCTCAACAAGGAGCCATGGGCGCACCTTCCCAAATCAAGGGCACCCAAATGGGTGCACGCGGAGAGAACAGTAACTAAGATACTCTCCTCAGTCCTCCAACATCCCTCTTTACTCATAGCTCCAAAAAGGCCAAGGCACTCGTACCACATTCCCATGGTAGCATGTGCTGCAATAAGTGCACTCCAAGAAGAAATAGTTTTTTGATCCATTTGCTCAAAAACAGCACAAGCCCGCCTTATCTCCTTACACTTGCCATACATGTTGATTAAGCTGTTTAGCACAAACACATCCTCTTCAATCCCAAGCTTGAATATATGCATGAATCTTCATTCCTTCCTCAAGTGCAGGTAACCGTGCACACGCCTTTAGAAGACTAGGATATGTGTAACCGTCTGGTTCGGTTCCCATGTCAAGCATCTGATTGTACATCAAAATAGCTTCCTCTGGGTTCATATCCTGGACATGCCCTCTGATCATGGGGTTGAATTGGAATGAGCCCGGCTCGTCTATTTTTTCAAGTATGGAGTATGCATAGTCCATGCTGCCCCAATCAGCTAAAGCACAAGTGGCTAAAAGATTGCTTGCACAGAAGGAGCTCCAAAACATTCCCCCCTTGAGGATTTGGCAATGGGTTTGCTTGAATTCTTCCATGTTCCTGCATTGCTTTATTAGGGATAAACATTCTTGTTCTCTCAACCTGAAACTGACGGATTTTGGGCTATTTAAGCGATCTTCCTTGGGAACCAACAAATGGGTTTGGTGAAGGACTGATGTCTTGATCATCCTGTCACCTAAACCATGGCAATCCAAACTAGAATTGCTAATATAGCACTAACCAAGTAAGCAAAGAGCAATATGACAACCAACGACATGCATATATGCTACTAACCATGGAGCGGATATTGAGTGAGCACCATTTCATAGGTGAAGACTACGAGAGACTAAACCATGGAAGCAAGTTTGTGAGCTTTGATAGGGGAAAGAGGAGATGGTATTACTAATTTGGCAGATTTGTGGTCAGAATTTCAAGTTTGATGCCAACTAGCAATTGTGACTGCTTCTTAGTACTTGATTTGGAACTTAGATTACTTCTAATTGTCGAGGATTGAAGTCGTCTCGAAGAGAAAAATTCAATCTCATCCATAAGATTAGGAGAATAAATTTCAGCCAGAGAAAGTGTGCCAGGTTATGGGACATGTAGATGCTAGTGGATAGGATAATGTTGTCTTTGGAAGTTGGCTCCAAAGATGCAAAAGTAGGCAGTTAAAAACACTTGTTCTATCTTTCGCTCCTTTTGGGTTTGAAGTATAACTCCATTTATTTATAACGTAGAGAAGATCCTATGCTACATTATTGGAAACATACTAAAGTTCTTGAACATTTTGGAGGTTGCTCTACTATGTGAAGAGGTAAAGAACTCGAATTCCATGTACGGGAGAAATAAAAAAGTACGTGAATATTTATAAAGAAGCTTCAACTATTCATTTACTTATGTTATATGTTAAGGTGTATGTCAATAACATTGAGAATGGTGCTTCAAGCAGAGACCAGACCTATCGGCGCGTGTGCGTGGTAGAGGGCTGTGAGGTGCACTTTGCAGGTACCCAACCTCGCGAGACACCGCAGAATGCCTTAAAGTTTTTGTGATCAAATCTGGACCATTTGATGGGCTATGATTAAAAAGTTACACTCGTTCAGGCTGGACTTGATGGTTGGTTAGCCCAACAACTAGTCAGTAAATTTGGAACGTTGAATAATTGGATGTATAATGAAAAGGTGCAACCCAATATAAAGAGACACATGTGCTCTATATAAAGGAGCCTAACACTTTGTTCCGCCTCTTCTTAATCTCGTTTTACCTTCTGCAGATTTTCTATAATACCCAATTTTTGCAGAATTTATTTTTGTAGAAATATTGTCCAGAAACTCATATACTTTTTGTGTGTGTTCATTGTTTGTGTAAACATTGTTCACCATTGTGCTTCGCTGTATCTTGGAGGCTATTTTTTTTTTTTGGAATGTTTAGAACTGCAATTCAATATGGCTCATCGGAATGGGTAATCGAACTCGGGACCTCAAGGTCATTCCTCGAGGCTCTTTTCCACTTCCACCATCCCTTGGGGTTTCTTGGAGGGTATTTATGGCAACCCATTGCACACCATTTTTTATGAGAGCAAATTAGACGCAGAAAAAGCGTTACAACGAGCCTCGAAGTCATTTCTATTCTTATTTGCGAATCAAACTAATAAAAGCTAAAATAGATAAGAAGTATAATAGTGCAGCTGAAAACAATTCCCTCACAATTATTAGTTAGAAACAAATTCAAGAAACACACTTAAGTAGATAAAAGAAAAACAAAGATAATGACAAAAAACTTCTTTTTTTTCTTTTTTCATGAAATTTGGAAATGTAGCCTCAAATATAAATGCCTTTATTATCTTATTTTTTTAATACAATCCAAAATAAAATTAGCAAAAGAAGTCTCGTTAGATGCTCAAACCTATCCAATAGGACATTTACATACATCGAATTATAAAGTGTAACGATTTGCCAAAAAAATCCGTTAATAAAAACCTTTATTTTAATAGTCACTTGTAGCCGAACTCACAACATCTCGTTCATGTCTAAAGATGGTGCAACGACTTTTCACAAAAATCTAATGATGTCAATTGTACCCAGGCCGTGGGGCTCTAGTATTAGGTTGGGTTCCCCCTTCTTGAAATCTGCTTTTTAGCTGAAACCAAAAACTCAGAACGTGCCAAGACAATATAAACTAAACTTCATGAGATTGGGCTAGGATTCATATTTCAATTTCCCAATTGCGAAATTTTCAACAAAAAAAAAAGAATTTGTGCCAATTTCTCATCTAAAATTCAAACCGTTTGAAAGTGCCTTCTAACAAGCAGGATAATTGAGTAAAAGTAAAGAAAATTGTAGATAGAAATCTCTTTGAGCAGTGCTTTTGAACAAAATTTTATGGCTCTCCCTAAGCCTCTCCTCTTTCTTCTGTCGCTATTCCTCCTTTTCTTCCTCTTCCGTCTTTCTTGATAGTTGCTGCAGTGTAGAGGACATGATGGAGGCATTTCTTTATGTGTCTTGCCAAGGGACATTATGACTCAGAGCTACAGCAAGGTACACTTCCCTCAAAACTGGGACAAGGTGATGGAGAGACGGTGCGAGATGGCTTTCAAATTGTAGGCCTACGATGATCGAATAAATGCAACCTACTTTCACCATAGAAAATATTGTTAGTAGTTTGCTCCAACATCTCAGAATTCTAACAGCTTTGCTTATACGTTTCACCCCTAATATTCTTCATATCATGCAAACTTTTGCCGTCTATAAGACAATCAACTAGATTTTATGAAAAAATATCATGAAATACAAATCAATCACGTCCTTCGTCACACCCAACTCGACTTAAGTCATGATATTTGCATTAGGGTGAAGATCTAAAAGAAATAAAATATCATGGAATACGAATAAATCATGCCGTTTGTCACACCCAACTCGACTTAAGTCATCATATTTGCATTAGGGTAAAGAACCATAAGAAATAAAATAGACATGACAATGCATTTATGGATCTAAACTTAAGGATAATATTACTTTTATCTTTGAGCTTAGTAGTAAGATATAGTAGTCAACTACCAGGTTTTGACAAAAATGGCCACTCATATTTTAAATGTAAAAAATCTGTATGAGATACCCTCAACGTTAAGAGTTTTTGTGATATACGTGAGAGAAAATTTTATATTTTGAAAATGTCAATACTACTATTTGACTCGTCAATTATGCTATCTATCTCCATCTTCTATGTATTCGTTCCCCCTTCTTTCACAACAAGAGCTCAGGGCAGCCCCTTTCACATTCCACAGCCCACAACCAATAGAGAGATCCAATCACCGTGGCTACCAACCTACAGCTGAGTTCCTTTTTACTAAGCAAAGGCGGACGACCCACGCCAACCGTCTCCAATACACATCCCATATTGAACTCACCACCACCGCACAACCGTAGCACCACCGGTCACCAAACCACCGGCGCATCCTCAATGAACCCAACACCAAACATATTATCCTCTAATACTATATAGTGTAATAATTATTCGTCACAAACATCACCAAGAAGTAAGAATTTCAAATCGAAAAGGAACAATTCGGGCACCTACCAAGCTGGGATTTGGAGAATGTAAAATGTGCATCGTCTTACCTTCGCTATTGCCAAAAAAAATAACTTGTCTTACCCAAGTGTATTTGCATCAAAACTATGGAGCTTTACGTACAGTAAAAAATTGAGCAAGAATGACCAAGAATGACAAAAAAGGCAAAGCCTGAAGCCTGTGACACTATAAAGGAAAATGAAAACAAACTAAATCAACACAAATGGACTAAACACAAAGACACACCAAGCAGAACCACAACTTCAATGGTGAATCCTGGTCCGAACCCAAGCACTCGAGCCCCTCCCATGCACTTTTAAGCCCACCTTGGATGGACGAGTTTCTCATCTCATTCATTGTAAATAGGACATATATGCACTTGTAACGTCTTCGTACTCACTTAGCCCGATCCGCTTGGCCCATAGGTTCTCGGACTTAGAGGGACAAACTTTTTTTCTAACTGGTTTAACGTCGTGCTACATCCAGAGTGACGCATCCAAAAAAATTGAGTTCCAATAGGAGATACCCAACGGTTGAAACGCCCCCACCAGGCTATCCACAATGTTCTGCGCGAATTGTGCGCGACGAGCTTAGGGAGATCCTCTAGACTAATATACGCGCAAGGAGTACGTTTCAATGTAAACTATGTAAGAGCCTGTTTGGGACCGCATCTCAAAAGCAAGCTTTAGCTTAAATTGTAATTATTTTTTAAAATTAGCCTTAAGTTATTTTTAGCAAAATTAATATTTAAACTATGGACGATGATTGGATGCAATGTACTAAAGTCAGTTTCAATGTGATAAAATGACAAAGAAGTTCAGTGTTTGAATAAGATGTACTAAAAATATTTGTAACTAATAATAATATTCTGTTATTTTACTTGGTCAAACTTGATTTGTAAAATTGATTAAATCAGAATCCTCTGTTCCCAACATATCTTGGCTTTACCTATAAGCCCACTGGGGCTCCCAATTCTCATGACATGTCGAAACATTCAACGGTCAAAATTTCAACGCTCACAAGCCGGTCAAAGCGACGCATGCTCAAGTCACGTGATCTGCTCGTGAAACAACCTTGGCGTGCCTTCCTTCCCCCTTAAGGGGGTCGGCCACCTTGGGGGTGGTCAGCCACCTACCTTGGACGACCGACGACCGTCGTTCGCAGTCGCGCGCCGTAGTCGTGACGACCATCGCTCACCGCTGCGCTCCGTCGTCGCGACGACCGTCGCTAGCCATCCATGCAACCTCCGCGACCCCCGTCGCCCGTGGTCGCGCGCCGTCTCCATGACGCCCGCCGTCGCCCACGCACTGGCTTTACTGTGCCGGTCGTCGTAGCTCGAGCGTCGGCTTTACGGCGCCCGTGGTCGCGCGCGGTTTCTGTGATGCCCACTGTTGCCTGCTTGCCGGCTTGGTGGCGTGCATCGCCGTCGCCCACTCGTCGACTTCACGGTGCCCATTGCCTGTGGTCGTGCGTCATCACCGCGACTCCCTTCGCCCGCGCCTGTGCGCCGTCTCTGCAACCATCGTCTCCTGCGTTGGAGCGCTGTCTTTGCGACCCTTGTTGTCGGCGCCCGTGCACCGTACTCCCACACTCTGCCATGCCCGTGCGCCACTTTTCATGACGTGGGTATTGTCCCGCCACAGTCGTCGCTATGACCATGCTCCACAATCAATGTCTCGTGCTACAAGCACTGTGCCCATGCGCCACAATCATATTACATGCTTCTGGGGGCTCCGCTCGTAGTGGTTCAACACGAGGACCCTTCGCAACGGGATAGGCTCGTTACCATAAAGCCATCACGGTCTTCATTCCGGGGGGCTCCGCTCATAGTGCTCCGACACAAGGACCCTCCACAGTGGGATGGACTCGTTATCGTAAAGTCATCCCCGCCACGGGATGAGCTCGTTACCACAGAGCCATCGCCGTCATCACTCCGGGGGGCTCCGCTCGTAGTGCTCTGGCATGAGGACCCTCCTCAACGGGATAGGCTTGTTACCATAAAGTCATCGCCGCCATGGGATGGCTAGTTACCACAAAGCCATAGCCGTCATCATTTCGGGGGGCTCCGCTCGTAGTGCTCCTGCACGAGGACCCTCCGTATTGGGATGGACTCGTTACCATAAAGTCATTGTCACCACGGGATGGGCTCGTTACCACAAAGCCATCGCCGTCATCATTCCAGGGGGCTCCGCTCATAGTGCTTCGGCACGAGGACCCTCAGCAGTGGGATAGACTCGTTACCACAAAGTCATCGCCGCTACGGTATGGGCTCGTTATCATAAAGCCCACAAAGCCATCGCCGTCATCATTCTGGGGGGCTCCGCTCATAGTGCTTTAGCATGAAGACCCTCTGCAGCGGGATGGACTCTTTACCACAAGTCATCGCCATCACGGGATAGACTCATTACCACAAAATCATCGCCGTCTTCATTCCGAGGGGCTCTGCTCGTAGTGCTCCTGTACGAGGACCCTTCACAGCGGGATATGCTCGTTACCTCAAAGCTATCGCCGTCTGGGGTGACTTGAATGACACTAGGTACTGAGCTGCGACCATGTCCGCTCATGGTACCGGTGATTGTCGGCATCCCTAGGACGATGACCCACAGGTCACTTCGGGACGGGAGCAGGTCTTTGGAGGGCATCGCGCCTAGTTGCCTGGCAGTTGGCCATCGCACCTAGTTGCCTGGCAGTTGGCTACAGGGGCAACCCTCACCGTTGTTGGATCCTCTACGCATCTCTTGACGTACCTAATGGGATTCAATAAAGGCCTGGAACGGTGGCTGGGGTAACGGGCTTACTCTGATCATGCTACCGCGGTGTGATCAGTCTTCTCAGACAGGCAGATAGATGCTTCAAGGTCAGGGCAGTGCGAATTTAGGAATCGACAGTCCAATGGAGAATCGACACTTTGGGACCCCTCTGGTGGCGTGTCATTCCCAGGGGACGACACGTGTCAGCTGATGACGCAGCCCTACTTTTGCCTATAAATAGTGGACTTTGGGACTCATTCAATGAATTCTCTCTCATTTGACATTTTCACTTTCTCTCTCTAAAAACCCATTCTCTCTGGAATTCTAGAAAGAGAGACACATTTGGACTTCTAACATCGGACCCCTGATGCTGCACCCCTGACTTGGACCCTAGCTTGGATTGTCGACTATTGGCTTCGTCCGTCGCCGCCCTGTCTGCGCAGCGCTACCAACCCTCACGGCCTGTCTGGGGAGCTTTGCTTTGAGCCCTTACTCCGCCCTCACTGTCTCTCACTTTGCATACCTGGAAGCTGACATGGACTGCAGCCTTTATGGCACCTCCACGTAAATACGAACTCGCTTTCATTGGCATCATCCTCAATTTAAATAAATAATATTTAATATTTGATTAAATCAGATTTGACCATCCCATAATTATTTCGGACAAAAATTCAACCAAATGCTTATATATCAAAACGGGCCAATTAAATGTATTCAAATTAAGCCGTCTAAGTTGAACCGTCTTAAGCCGAAGGAGGATGGTCGGCTTATTTCAAATACATTCAAGCCCATGTCCAGTGGAGAGCCCAATAACAACCCAAACTAAAAACAATTAAATAATATCAGCAACAAAAGACAGCCCATCGCTCAGCTCTGACCACTCTCCAAACCGTGCAAAGCCCAACATCATCAAAGCCAAGCCCACTTTCAAGTCAAACATTTTGTAGACAATTTTTTTTTAAGTGGGGATCAAATTCATACCTACTGTTGCTATGTTATAGATTTAGTTTTACAACTTAATTTGAATGAAGTTATTAGTAGTATTTTTGTCCTTTTATTAGACCAATATAATGTTATTAATTTTGTTGTTGCAGAAATAAAATCTGTTCAAAACGTGCGTCATTTTGGAGCCAACCCTTTATGTAGCATAGCAACATATTAATTTTTCTCTAATTTAAAAAAAAATTAGTGACACCTTTGTTAGTTGTATATTACCGACCTAAAAAATGTCAAAAATCTTATAAAATTATGTGAATCTGTGTATTTTTTACAATTATACAGGTACCCTTTTTTTTTTCCCCTTTCTGGATCAAGATCTTTTTGGCATAAGAAAGTAACCACAAAGGTGAAATTTGGCTTCTAAAACTATTCATACCTACTTAAAAGTTGTGTTATCACTTAAAAGATGCGATTATTATAAATCTTAGTGAAAAAGACCTTTCGATTATTAACAACATTACGACAGATTATCACCATTCATTTTTTTCTTGATCGCAATTAACAACATATACTTTTCTTAAGGAAATATGGATTTTAAGCTACACAACTTGTTCAAAGTCCACCAGAGCAATAGTATTGTTAAAGAGCAACAATGTTTTAATTGCCCACAGCTTATAATAGAGCCTTTGTGACCCTAATCCCCAAAACTGATCTTCCTTGTAACATAACCCAGTTCAAGCCTATAAGTCTCCATAATGTCACTTACAAGGCCCTCTCAAAAATCCTTATGAATAGAATCAGACCCTGCTGAAAAATCTCATAAGTCCTGCCTAAAGTAGTTATGTGCCTGATAGATCTACAATTGATAGTGTTATTGTCATCACCCAGGAAATGTTACATACCCTGGAAAATAAAAAAAAAAAAAGGCAAAAGGGGAGGTCTTATTTTCAAAATTATCTTGAGAAAGCCTATGACAAATTGAACTGGCAATTTATTAAACTTACCCTTGAAGATTTCAAATTTCCTTCGAAATGGATTAACATTATCAAGAGCATGATAACTGGCTCCTCTCTTGAGTTCCTTTGGAATGGGCAGCCCCTAAGGGCCATCAAACCCCAAAGGGGAATCAGATAGGGGGACCCATTGACCCATTATCCCCTACATCTTTATTCTATGCATTAAATTTTTTTTTTCAAATGATCAATCAATGCAACATCAAGAAAAATTGCCTTGGTTTTACTGCCTCCCAGGGAGGACCTTTTATTTTTCACCTGTTTTATGCTTATGATCTCATCTTTTTTTGCAAAGATAATGACAAGTCTTATAATCTCATGATGAAAACCCTAAAGAAATTCTGTAATATGTTTGGCCAAACCATCAATTTTAGTAAATCAAAAATTTTTGTTTCTAAAAATATCCCTAGGAAAAAAGCACTTGAGATTAGCTATAATTGAGGAATTCTTCTCACTAAAAACCTTGGTACCTACCTTGGTATCCCTCTTATTCACAAAAGACTGTTTAGAATATAAGTATAATCACTAGGGATGACAATTTGATTCGCACCAGGCGGATATCCGCCCCTACCCTATAGAAGCGGATTTTTTTGACTTTGACCGGGTCATGGAGCGGGTACGGGTCGGATATGGTATTAATCTATCCCACCCCAGTATTCAACCCGTACCCGCCCCGTGTTTTTACATAACCCCAATTCTGATGGATCTGGGCCGTTCATCTTGGCCTTATAAATATTACAACAGAAACCCTAGCCACACTTTCTCTTTCCCTTCTTTTCATCTTCTTTCAGCCACACTCCTTTTCTTCCTCTGCAGCTTCCACAGATTCCACCCAGCCGTGTGTCCACAAACCACCTCACCACTTCCATTATCTCTGCGCTGCTTTCACCCATGCATTTCAGATCTGGTCACCTCCTCTACGGACCACTTCAGCGCTCCTTCACCATCGCATCTCGACCGCGTTTCTAAGATTGCAACGTCACTGATCTCGACCACTCCTTCATCATCGCTTCTCAACTACTCCTTCACCGTCATCCATTTTGATTTCAGTTACGGCTTCTAAAATTACAATAGTCGCATCTCTCTAGATCGGGGCGGAGCTGGGCAAGCCGGGTTTTTTCATATCCTATCGGATCGGGGATGGTAATCGTGTATCTTGACCCGATGGCGGGGCGGAGTCGCGTATCTTGACTACCGGGGCGGGTACAGATCTCATGAAATTTGCATCCGACCCGCCCTATTGCCATTCCTAATAATCACATCATTCACAAGGTACAAGCTAAGCTTGCTGGATGGAAAACCAACATCTTATCCTTAGCTGGAAGAATCACCATTATTAATGCTGTTACTACTTCTATTCCTAGCTATGTTATGCAAGCCCAGGCTCTCCCTATTGCCATATGTGACAAACTAGACAAGCTGAACAGAAGTTTCCTTTAGGGGGATACTGATTCCAAGAGAAAAATACATTTAGTTAGTTGGGAGAATGTCTGTCTACCCAAAAGTCATGGAGGATTGGGGATAAGGAAAGCCAAATAATGCAACACTGCTAACATCATGAAACTTGGTTGAAAGCTTCTAAACAATGAAAACCTTCTTTGGGTTAATGTGATCAGAGCCAAATATACTAAACTCGGAAGCTTCATAGAATGGGATTATATTAAAAATGGTTCCCCAATCTGGAACATAATTTAAAAAGGCATCCCCCTCCTTAGGCTAGGAATCAAATGAAATATCATTAATGGAAAAGAGATCAACTTCTGGAAAGACCGATGGTACGACAATGAGCTCCTTGAGAATAAGTATCCTAATCATGATAGGCATGATTCCATTGTTAGTCAATTTATCAGTAATGGTGAGTGGAAGCTTAACACTTTAAGGGATCATGTGAACTCTGAGGACTTGCAAAGCATTGCAAATATTCCCCTCTACAGTCTCAGAGAGAAAGACTAACCCAGTCGAAATCCCAACCCTCAAGGAATCTTCACGATAGCTAGTGCTTACAAAATTCTGAATTCTTATGGAAATATGTTGGATGATATAGAGAATAACAGGAAATGGTTATGGAAAGTCAAGATCCCCATAAAAATCATCACTTTTATCTAGCTTATTCTGTGGGACAAACTCCCTACTAATGAGCTCAGATTGACTTGGAATATAATTACATTCAATATTTGCCAGAGATGCAAACTCTCTGCTGAGTCAACCATACACCTTATCAAGGAATGTCCCAAAGCTGAAGTCTTATGGAGTCATCTTTTGGGACAACAACACCTAGGTATGGATAGAAATTAAAGCACCGTGGACTTGCTGAAAAATAATATTACTGGTAAACAAGGACCTAATTTCAGAGGGCTTCCGTGGGTTTACATTTTTGTTGTTATGTTATGGTAAATCTCGAAGGACATGAATATGAGTGTATTGAAGTAATTAAGATCAAGGAAGAAAATTCTTTAAAATACATTCTGGATTTTGCAAATGATCTCTCAATAGCATTTGCAAAACCAAAAATCAACAAGAAACCCAAACTTATTATGTGGTTTTTTCCCCCTGCAGGTAAACTCAAAATTAACACAGATGGATGCAGGAAAGATGGGGACAAAGGAGGATTTGGTGGCCTAATCCGAGATGAAAAAGGAATCTGGGTACAAGGATTCATGGGCTACCTACCAATCTGCATTGCCTTAGAAATTGAACTCTATGGACTACCGAAGGATCTGCAGCTCATCAAGGATAGAAACCTCAAAGAAGCTATTCTGGAAACGGAATTAGAGCAGGCAAGAGACCTACTGACTAAGGACCGCAACGTTTGGCACCCCCTATCAAGCTTGATTTTGGACTGCCGCTCTCTACTACATGCAATACAAAACCACCATCTTCCATGTTCATAGAGAAGGCAATAGATGTGCAGATTGTCTAGCTAATTTGGGCTCTGATCAAGATTGTGCTTTTGTTTATTTAGACAACCTCCGGAGGACTTGTACTATCTGCTAAGGCATGATGCCGATAGCCTAGGATAATGGCGTCAGTAATTTGGCTTATATCTATAATATTTGCTTTGCACAAAAAAAATAAGTTTTAAATGATTGCACTCATCGCATTAATTGTAGTACTTTGCTCTAAGAACTTAGGGTGTGTTTGATAACTTATTTCAGCACTTAAAACTGAAAGTTTTCAATGGTTTAAAATTGAGTGCGTTTGATAATGTATTTTTTAAGCACTTAAAATAATAAACGATAGATAAGATAAAGACCAATATTTTAAGTTACTCATGACTAACTTATCACTTAAAACGCTCAATGATTTCTCGTTAAACAATTTTCCTCTAACTGACTAATCTGTCCTCCATCTTCCTTATCTACCTCCTTTTCTTCCCCCATTCTTCCCGATCGATTGTTCTGCAACCTCTTCTTCTTCTTCTTCTTCTCCCTTGAAGCGATCTCTTCTCATAGCACTCCAACCTTCATAGCAGGTTTGTAATTTCTTTCTTCTCATGGTGCTTGTGAATGTAATTAGGGCATTTTTTCCATTTGTTTTTGGATTTGAAGTATCCTTCATTGATATCGTAATACACCCAATTATCCAATTGTTTAACAAGCTTGTTAAAGTTTCAAAATACAGAGTAAGAGGGTATTATTGTCAAATTAAATAGTTTTCAGACTTCAGTTATTCTGTTTTATCAAACAGAATATTACTGATTAAGTACTTAAATTTCAGACATGACCAAAATTTTTCAGTACTTAATATTCAGTAGCTTAAAATTTTCAGTTGTACAAATTCAATACTTTAAGTCTTCAGCACTTAAATTTCAGTTTTATCAAACAGCCATTTACACTAGCTAGTATTTAGTGGTGAGTGTCGCTTCAATCACTTTCCGTTACTATGCAGCAACATACCACTTAGTAGTCAATAAAATGAGTCAAAATTCGTTATTTTCAAAAATCGCACCAGAACACTCGTCTTTGAAGCAGAGAACTAACAGGAGCTCGTTAACATGAGCAACATATAACTGAGATAGGGAATCTACATGCGCCTCGATAATCCTCATAATTGCTACAATTTGCAGTATAGTAAAAGTTTTTGACCTAAAAAGGAGTACATATTTAGCACTCCCTTAATGGTGGCAAAAGATCCTTTTCAATGCTTTGACTACCCTAGGTTGTATCGTTGGTATGGTGTCCATAGATTTCTCAAATTCAAAACATTCTACTAATTTGCCAATTATAGAACTTGGATTAATTCAGTTGAAATAACTCTTCAATAATGACAACTTCATTACAAAATCCAGAAACTTTGACTCAGTTCTCCTCAGCTATAAGCAAGACCATTATGGGCTCATTAATGTTCTCATTCAAACTTTACTTTTTTGGATAAACTTTAAGAATCTTACTAATAAAATAGATTTTGATAAAATACAAAGTTGATCGATTAGCTCAGAAAAAGGTAAAGAAAGTACATCAGGCACCTATGACCGTAAACAATAAGAAAATCACATCCCCCATTCAACTTACGTTTGTACGCTTAGCAAATTCATTGTATCCATTTTTCATATTTGTGAATTTGTTGAAAAGATTTGATTTTGAAGATTATGTTAAGTCAATTTTATTATTTGGTTAACAAGTTTCAGTTTAACATTTAAATAAAATTGTGTTTTGAAAATCAAATTCAAATATGCACATACTTTTATTGAACAAGAAAAGTTAAAAACGGACATACAAAAACACATTTTTTAAAGTAAATAAATGGATTGTCAATGAATAAAAAATAATAAAATTCTGCTGCGTGTATGTAAAAAATAATACACAATAATCATCAATCATATATATATATATATATATATATATATATATATATATAAAGGAAAAGAGAGAGAATAGTAGGGTGGCGTAAGGGAGGAATTGTGAGATTAATTTTTTTAATTTCAGAATTATTGTAGGATTTTGTGTATAAAAAGGGGATCATAAAAACTGTTTGAAGTTGGATAAACAAAAAAAAATTTACATTTAGTCTAACAACAAATTACTTTGTAATTAGAGAAATTAAGTAATCAGTCTAACGAGTAGAGTTGTCAAATGGGCCGGGCGGCCCGCGGCCCAGCCCGGCCCGGCCCGGCCCCTTTTGGCCCGGGCTTGGCCCGGCCCATACATGAACAGTGCTGGCCCGGCCATTTTGGGCTTAGGGCCACGGCCTGGGCCAGGCCTGGATTTTTCTGAAAAAAGCCCGGGCCCGGCCCGGCCCGAAAAAGCCCGAGCTTGGCCCGGCCCGATAACGGCCCGAAAAAAGCCCGGGCTTGGCCCGGGTCAGGCCCGGCCCGGGTTTGGCCCAGTTCTGGCCCGGGTCAAAGTGGCCAGAGAACTGTTTTTTCTTTTCTTCTTCCAACGACAAGCCCGTGTACGAATAAAAAATGAAAAAAAAAGAGGTAAAGAAATAAAGTGACGCGTTTGACCATTTCTAATGGCAACATGGGGATTAAGCTAACTTGACTTGTGGGTGGGTCAAGATTGAGACTTCTTCATCACTTCCACACTTTGCTCTTGAACCCATTTGTGACTGGCCTTCATCACAAAAAATCACCCCTTTTTCAACAAGTTTGCTGCAACAACTACTGTAATACCAAGTCATTAGTGAGAGCACTCTCTGTATCAACAGCAACAAAAATGGTCAAGGCCATTAGGGTTCATGAAGTTGGTGGCCCTGAGGTCCATTTCTCTATGTCTCTCGCCCGGTATCTGTGTGTGGATATCATACTTAACATATGAAGTTTGCGATTTAATTTGGCTCTTTTGAAAGTAGCCACTAAATATTGAATAACAAGAAAATGCCCAAAAAAAAATTTAAAAAAAATAGGCCCGGGCCTGGCCCAAGCCCGGCCCTAAATGTTGGGCCTAGGGCCTGGGCTTGGACCAGGCCCAGATATCCCCAGAGCCAGGCCCGGCCCGGCCCGGCCCGATTGGCAGTCCCCTTGGCCCGGGCCCGGCCCGTTTTGCTCGAGGCCCGATGGGCTTGGGCCGGGCCGGCCCAAGCCCGGCCCATTTGACACCTCTACTAACGAGTCTAAATATTGTAATCTCATATACCATAAAAAATAAAAAGCCAAAATATATTTGCAAAAAATATCTGAATGCACGTGGAGCTCACTCTCCCTGACAAAGCTTCAGCTGTCTCCATCATCCTCCCCACCTTAATTATTACACTGTTTTTACAGTACTAACCGTGCACACACCCGAGTGGGTCCCACCTTGACTTCTCTCTTCAATGGCGGTCCACTTCCTCTTCCTCCCCCCTCTCTCTTCATTGTATTCAGTAAATCATTGGCTCTACTTTCTCTCTCTTTCTATACACGCAAAAAGCTTGTATCTATATATCCTTTTTCCTTCTTCTTCTTCTTCTTCTCCAATGTTGTGCTTATGGATGAGTTTTTTACCCATTCAATCAATTTTCATAGCTTCCGAAGGTTAATGCACACAAGTGAAGACCCACTTTCAAGATTCAAATATTCTCCCTTTCTCAGGTAATTTTTATATACTTCACATGCACACAGACACACCTTAGTTTCTCTCTCTCTTCTTCTTCTTTTAAAAAGTCTTACACTTCCTCTAAAAGTATAAAGATAGTTTTTTTTCCCTTCTCATTTCTGTATACTCATCTCTATCTTTGATCTTCTTTATGTGCGTATGTGGATGAAGCTGTTCTAAGCTGTTAATTGTGGGGTTTTGATTTGTTTAAATGTGTTGTTTGACTCTGAGCCATTCCACACTTTGACTTTTTCAGAATTGGCGATTTTGAATTTTCCAACTTTTCTAGTTGAGAGCTTTGATATGTGTTTGGGCTGTTGAATTATGCGGACTCAAGTTTAAAGGGTTTGGAGGCCAAATGTTGGATTGCTGTCTGCGACTGTGGTACTGACTTTTCTTATTTCTCTATGCAAATTGGGTAGGTTGAGTGCCCTAAACATTAGTTTAATAATCAGATTTGATTATTTGATTTGATGGGTTCTGTGGGTTGGTTGCAACATTTTCACTTTGTATGTTGACTCGGTATAACAACCCACCGGGTTAACTATTGTGGCATTAAAAGCCCTTTTGTTGGTTTATATGAATACAGAGTTTGTGTATAACCTTTAGATTGAGATTCGGTTGAGTTAAGATTAGGAAATATTGGTACTTCTTAGGGAAAGAAGATGAAGAAAAAAGGAGGAGATGATTGGAGGGAGGTGGTGAGGAGGATGCTGCCTCCCGGTGCTCCGATGCCGGAAGAGGGTGCTAATCTTGATTATTCAATAGCCCTGGAGTACAATGGTCCTCCAGTTGCTTATGAGCTTCCTAGGGTAGAACCCCTGGATGTAAATGGAGCTGCGATTCCCATAGCGTCTGTAGCGGAATCATTTTCAGAATCAAGAAGATCCGTTTCACGTCAAACTCCCCCTGTGGTTGAACCAATCCCTTTGCCGATATCATACATTGCCGGTGTCACAAGTCCGCGTACTCGTAGTCCGGGAATTTCTGGAAGCTCCGAGTCCGAGGTGTCTGTCTTGCAGGATCCTGATTTTTCATCAGCTTCCCCTTCAGCGTCGCCAGGTTCTGTCCACAATCCTTCACACAGTGCTCGTACGGGATCTGTTCATGAAGTGAGGAGAGCTCCAGTCGTTACTTTTAATACTGTTGATAGATCTGAACGCAGAGAGGTAGATATGGAGAAGGTAGTTTTTCCCGATTATGTTGGAGTTTCTAAGGAAAAGAAGAAAAAGAAGAAGAAAAGAAGAGTCTGTTACAGGTGTGGGAAAGGGAAGTGGGAAAGTAAAGAGTCCTGCCTGGTTTGTGATGCAAAGTATTGCAGCAGTTGTGTGCTTAGAGCAATGGGATCAATGCCAGAAGGGCGTAAATGTGTTACTTGCATTGGTGAGCCGATTGATGAATCAAAGAGGTTTAAATTGGGTAAGAATTCAAGAGTATTGTCACGACTGCTCAGTCCCTTGGAAGTCAAGCAAATAATGAAGGCAGAGAAGGAATGCTCAGCCAATCAGCTTCGACCAGAGCAGTTGATTGTGAACGGATATCCACTGAAACCAGAAGAGATGGCTGAACTCCTTGCGTCTCCTTTACCCCCTCAGAAGTTAAAGCCTGGTAGATATTGGTATGACAAGGAATCTGGTCTTTGGGGAAAGGTAAATTAGTAAGTCTATATTCAGCAGATTTTCTATGAAGTTTGCTTATTTTCCCCGGTAGGAAGCATTTGCTGATACATTTCATACTTGTGGACATTGCAGGAGGAAGACAAACCGGATAGAATCATAAGTTCAAATTTGAGTTTCACTGGGAAACTTAATCCTAATGCAAGCAATGGAACTACGGAAGTTTACATGAATGGACGAGAAATTACAAAACTCGAGTTGAGAGTGCTGAAGGTTAGTTTCTATCAGTTTCAACTCTTTTCTCCTCAACTACCTCTTTGCTTGGACGTCTTACTTGTACCTCTAAAAGGAGGATACGAAATGCTAGCCCAGTAGGTGACCAAGCATCCGTGATAGTTCTTTCCTTTTTTTTAATCAGAATGCCATCTTTGGTATCTTGTACTAAGGGAGTGAATTGAGGAGCAACAGAGCATTTCTGGATTTGGTTAAACTTTTAGTGTCTTATTTAATGGCTGCACCAAGAAATTCTCTAGGTTTGCAACTAGTGATGTTAAAGTTATTCTTGCAATAATTGTACTTTAATATCTTTGATTCGTGGGATAATGTGTCATTCTAGGATAAATTTATGCAGGATGATTTTTGGTTCGTAGGGAAACTTTCTATTGAAGAACTTGTCATTGTAGAGTATGGAAAAAAAATGCCTGATGGACGTGATAATATGAACATAAAGATATCTGTTTATGCGTATTTATCATATGAGCTTCTTATCGTGCAAGTATTCCTCTAGTTGAAAACCTAGCCTCCTAGCCTCCTAGCTTGTGCAGAAGAAAAAAGTAGCCCCACTGAATAATCCAAGCTTCCCCATCAATCTGGGCAATTCTATTTTGAAGCATCTTCTATATTTGTAGGCGAAAAAGAGCCCCTGTTGGAGGAAGGGTTTGGGGGGTGGGGGGGTGGGGTCAATGATCATATCTATTATGCATATGTTAAGTCAAAAGTGGTTGCACATTTATGTACATCATAATGGAAAGATTGAAGTATCTAAGCAAGGTTCTATGTTCATTGGTTTCACAAAACTCGAGTATCCACTTGCACACGTAAGTACGAAAACTATAATCTAAATGGGTCTAAAGTTGTTTCGACCTTTCACTTGTCACACCTTGTACACCCTTTGTCTAAAAGACGTTAGAAAAATATATGCGGAGGGAAAATTTAAACTCTTCTTTTCCCCCAATTTAAGGTGGCAATCTTGCTTATTTGGGTTTTTAAACTAAACAGGAAGGAACTTATGTTCTTAACAACAGTCGATTTGTCATTAGCTTTCAACCAAAACTTAAGGTGGGGGATTGTGTGTCATAACCTAACAAGCACAGACACGGGTGCGGGTACGATATGGGTGCGGATACGCGAATATGACATTTTTGAAAATGTTAGGATACTGGTGCGGTGGGGATACATCAAATATTTTATATATACACACACACATATTTTTACTATGTACACCTAGTATTGAATTTCTAAATAATTTGAATCAGACATTAAATTGAACCATACTCACTGAACCACTGCTTTAAGCCTTTAAGTTATTAACACATATTGAAAACACTACACTAACTATAAGTTGGTTCGATGGTTCCAATTTACTGAGAAGTTAGAACTTTCTACAATTATTTCTCTCCATTAAAATCTACGTCCAAGTCACAACAGAAGGTAGTAGCAAAGAGAATTTGAAGACAAAGAGAGAGGAAGACAGAGAGTCAGAGACTTACCTTGGAGAAATGTTGCCGGAGGTAAGCAGATGTCTCCTCTGGTGGTCGCGGTTGGTCGCGGGCAAGTCACCGATGGTCGCCAGAGTCACCAGGTGGTTGCGAAGAGGACTGCTGCCGCCGCTCTCTCGCTCTCTCTCTATCAGATTTCCCAATTCGATCTGCCCTAATTAGGTAAGTTACAGTTATTTTTTTATGTTTTCTCCCGAAAAAAATGAGGTTCTATGTTTCAACCCCCAAAACATCTTTTGGAAATTATGTTTTTGACCCATAAGCTAAGAAGCACGGGTACGGGTGCGGATACGACACGGGTGCGGATACGCAGATAAGGCATTTTTGAAAATTTAGGATACGGGTGCGGCGGAATACGGCAAATATTATATATATTTTTTAGATATATAATATATGATATATAAATATTTTTACTATGTACAACTAGCATTTAATTTCTAAATCAAATACAATACCATTCAACAGTAGTTCAATACCATCAAAATCAAATACATAAGGGTTCAAACTATCAAACAAACAAAGTACTCCATCAAACTCAAATACATAGCATCAAAGTTCAAAGTATCAAACAAACAAATTACTCCATCAAGTATCTGAGGGTTCCATGACCACAACATTTTCATCTTCGTCTATCTCTCCATCACACTGTCACAGCAAAATAAAAATAATTTTTTTTTGATTTGAGAAGTTAATTACACAAAAACATTCCACATTATTCAAAGTCTCAGCAGAAACCAAGAACAAAAAAATATTGAAGACAGACAGAAAGGAAGTCGGAGACATTAGACATACCTTCGAAGCAAAGCTGCCGGAGGTGAGTAGGGTGGTCGCGAGTGGTCGCTGAAGGTCGAGGGAGGTTTTCGGTGGTCACTGCTGTTCGGCGGTGTCGTGGGTGGTCGTGGCTGTTAGGCGGTGTCGTGGGTGTCGCGGCTGTTCGGCGGTGTCGTGGGTGGTCGTGACTGTTCGGTGGGTGTCGTGGGAGATCGCCAGTGTCGAGGGAGGTCGCCGGTGTGTCTAGGGATGTCGCGGCGCTGCGATCTCTCTTTCTCTCTATCAGACGAGACCCGTGCCCTAATTTGGTAAGTATCGGTTATTTTATGTTTTCACCCTCAAAAAAATTAAGTTTTGTGTATCAACCCCCAAAATTATCTTCTGGATATTATGTTTTCAACGCCCGAAGTGTCTGATCCGCACCGGAACCGTATCCGAGCCGCACCCGAATTTCCGTAAATGAAAAAATAATTGGAAATTAACGGGTGCGCACCCGACACGCACCTGAGCCGCATCCGTGTCTGATGCGCACCTGACCCCGATACCCCTTCCCTTTTGAAGCACCTGTGCTTCATAGCCCATAAGTATCAGATCCGCACCTGTGTTTCGAAAAATAAAGAAAACAAAAGGAAAAGAATGGGTACGCACCCGACATGCACCCGAGAAGCACCCGTGCTGCACCCGCACCCGACCTCGATACTTCCTCCCTTTTGAAGCACCCGTGCTTCATAGGTCATAACCATTGATCTTATCTATTGCTTAAATGGCAGCTCCATATTCTTATTGGCCTCACTTTCAACTTGGCTGCTTGGCGTAATTTCAAGTTAGCAGGTCGGTATGATCAATTACCTTCCAAATAAGTGCGACTGTTTCCTGGCCTTACTTGGGCAATATCTTCATTTAAGATTCCTGTCAAAGCTCAAACACTAAACAAGGATACTTAAAATGCAAGAGGAACTATCAAGTCCCCTACCCAACAGGCTTAAAGTTAACTCACACTGCATAGAAAATAAGACATGCGATCTACTGACAGTGAGCCTTGGCGCGACGGTACAGGTGCTCCATCGTGACCTGGAGGTTAAGGGGTCGATACTCGGAAATAGCCTCTTTACTGAAGTGGGGGAAAAGCTGCGTACATCAATCCTGTCGTGCATTGAGCTGCTCTTTTTTATCCCATCTACTAGCTTGATACCCTATGTAAGGATGGACACACAACCCTTTTTTGGTCTAAACGTGGAATACATTCCTATCTATCTTTTGGACCACTGAATACTAGGCAGTAAGATGCTCCTCCCGGCACCAGATACCTTCTCAATGTCGACTAAGGTCTGGATCTATCCCATGTCAGTGGTACGATGAGCTACACTAGCTTGTACCTTTGTTGCTATTGCTAATTTAGCTTCTTTAGTTTTTCCTTTTTTCCCAAGGGAACACCGTTGCTTAAATTTGTTGTGCTTCTGATATTCTTTCTTCATGTTTTAGCTGGCAAATGTGCAATGTCCTCGTGATACCCATTTCTGGGTGTATGATGATGGTCGTTATGAGGAAGAAGGCCAGAATAATATCAGGGGAAATATTTGGGAAAAGGTATGTGTTGAAGAACTCTTGCTTTTGTTAGAGTTGGCTAGTTGAGAATCCTTATTAAAATACCCTGGAATTCCCCTTTTGCTTGACAGGTAACAACCCGGTTTGTTTGCACGTTATTCTCATTGCCTGTGCCCCATGGTCAACCTCATGGGCAGAGGGATGAGGCTAGTAATTATACCACCGTTCCAAATTATTTTGAGCAGAAAAGGGTTCAGAAGCTGCTTCTACTTGGGCTTCACGGCTCTGGAACCAGCACAATTTTCAAGCAGGTAATGCCATTTCTTCCCATTGCATACTTGTCTCTACCTCCTGCTGAACCTATTTTTCCATGTTCTGATCTAGGCCACATCTCCTGCCACTTATATCTTTAATGATTGGAAGAAAGCAAAGAGAAATGTCTGGACTACTTTCAGTGACATGGCTCTGCGGAAATGTTTATATTAATAGATCATAGTTTCCAGTTACAACAACTATCACTAAAAGTTGCTCCAACACAACACGCATATAACATTCACTCTGGTAAACTAGACCTGGGAGGTGTGGGAGGATCTTAAGGAGAGTAGTAGTGGGAAGTTCATTGCTAACAAAGAGCAACGGTTACTTTCTGCTGAATACTGGTAACACAATACAGTATTAGGAAGTTATGATTTCCAAGAAAAATTCTATGCGTTGGTCTAAGATTGGATGAAAGCAAAGAAGAAAATAGCCATGTCTTCACGAATTATGTTACAGTTTCTCTTCTTTGTATTCCACTTTATACAGACTTTTAAAGCACAATTCAGCTCTAGAGACCCCGTTTGTGTTAGTCATTGTATCAATTCAACTCATTTTCTTTGGTTCATTTCGCTTTGCTTAACAGGCAAAATTTTTGTACGGGAACAAGTTTACTGCAGAAGAACTGCAAGATATTAAGCTTATGGTCCAAAGCAACATGTACAAATATCTCAGCATTCTACTTGATGGACGGGAGCGCTTTGAGGAGGAGGTCATGTCAAGGAAGAATGCGATTGATGCCCATGACCAAATTAATGAAGCAGGTAATACCCTAAGCTGTTAACATGCTTAGTTTCTCATGTCCTAGCTTTAAATACAACATTTATTCTATTAAGCACATTCCTCTGCTTTCGTCCCGCAGAACTTCTTATGCCAACTCATTACTTGTATGCTTCCCAATTTGTACTCATGAAGTCTGTTCGGTGACGAGTGTTAATATGTTAACTTGCATACTATATGTAAAGGAATGGATGGGGTTAAATGGCTAGTCCTTTATTTCCTTAAGATGCCCTTTCATAGTTTAAGAGATTGTTTTAATTTGAGGGTGTTTTTGACTTTGAGTACAATATTATGCATCTTCCTTAAATTACCATTTTCAAATTTTAAAGGTTGTAAAATTAGGGTTGTTTTTTACTTTTGATACACATTAAGCATCTTTCCTGAAATTACCCTTTTGAAATTAGATTATCTAAATTAAGAGTGTTTGACTTTTAATTAGAAATGTCTATAACAAACTATTATGTATACTAACCTTAGATACTATATCTTCTCCATCGAAGTTAATTAAAAACAACTAGCCAAAAACTTAGGTAACGTTTGAAATCAGTTCCAGTTTTGGTTTTCTGTTTCCAAAAAAATAAAAACCAAAACCAATTTACTTTAAAAAAATAAATGGGTGTTTGATTACCCAGTTTTTATTTTGAGTTTTTTCTTTGGTGGTGGTTTGCGGTGGCTGTGGTGGGGCGTGCCTGCTGGTTGCGGTGGCCGCCGGCTGGCTGCGGTGGCCAGCAGTGGTGGCCGACAGCAGGCGGTGGCCGGTGGCGATGGGAGGGTAGTGGTTGTCTCAAAATAAAAACCAAAACTGAAGACCCTTTTAAAACTTCTAAATGGGAGTTTTCAAAAACAGTTCTGTTTTAAAACTAATTTTCAAAACTAAAGGAAAAAAAACGAAAATTGTGTGCCAAATGCTTTTTTTTTCTCCAGTTTACAAAACTGGAGAAAAAACTGAAAACGAAATCGTTTTCAAACAGACCCTTGGTTTTCTGAGATACGTACGCACCTATGATTTTCTTAAACCCTAAGCTAAATTGAATAATCTTGTGACAAGTTTCTCTCCTTTTTTTTTCTCTCTTTTTGTGTACAATTTTTTTTTCTTAACAGACAAACCACTTTAACATAGCCAAGTTATCTGATTTTTACACACAAACAACCTGTAAAAAAAACAAATTAACCCGAACTTGGGATTTTAGACGAGTTTGAGTGTGTCTTATTTGCAAATTTCTTAAGAATAATTTTGTTGATGTATTTCAACAATTAATAAGCTCCAATTGAGGAAATAATAGAAACTTTTGCAAGTGCAATAAATTAATCGACTGCAGAAACTTAAGGACACACTAGCATACATCAACTATCAAAACTAACCAGTATTCCTCCAGTTGAAAACCTAGCCTCCTAACCAGTTATAAATGGTGAATTCTAGGATGAATGAGGTTGTATATTCTCTTTAATATAGGTTTTATATTCTCTTTAATATACATTGTATACAGTTTTTCTTTCCTTCATACCTTTGAGAGCTCACATAATTAAGTACGTGTGTAAATTTAATATCAAGAAATAGCTAGCTATGCAGCTGGACTTGATAAAAAATTTGCAAACTTTGAGGTGGAAGTAGAGATTGAATTAAAACTTGATGTGGACGATAATTATCTCTATTAAAAGTGCAATCTTTTAGTTAAAAGTGGTTCCAAACCCTAAAAGCGCGCAAGCACACAACGTGAACTTTTATTGTGGATCATTTTGATTATTCATAATCTTGAGTTCCCTGTAAAATAGACAAAAAGTAGTTTGACTCGTGCTAATTAATCGCCAGATAATTCACACACATCATAATAACAAAGTGATAATCTTTCATGTTTGCAAGAATCACTATTTCATGTGCAATGCACGTGAACTTAACTGGTACTTAAAAGGGGGTGGACGGTAGGTTCTTAGGAATTTGATTGGATGGAGGGGCATTATAGATGGGTGCCCTAATTTCTTGTAGTTGATTTCGTGAGGAGGGTGAGGTTTTGGGGCAATGAGTGGTATGGTCAACAAGTATTTTGTCCATATTTCCTGAATTTGTTTAGGCTGGAAGTGAGTTCGGAAGATTATGGTGTTGCTTACATGCTTTACTCAGGTAATAGCTCTTCATAGAAACCAACTAGGAGTTTGAGTTACTTGCAACCTTTTTAGCAACCTTGGCTGATGCGGGCTTCCCTTTTTCCAGAGGATAGGCTTTGGAGGAAACAGGACATTAGAGTCAGCTTTTTTGTTTTGGACGGCTGCAAATGCTACGTTGACCAGAGTTTATTTGAGGAAAAGAGGCAAACCTCAATTAGCTGGCGTGATACGTGCAAAAACCATGGGTATTTAGCGGATAACTTGCTTATTTTGGTGACCCAGCCGCAGCATGTGCAACTTATTCCTGCTATGTTTGTCTTGTAGTGGGTCGTCCTGAAGTTCATTCAGGAGTTTCTGTAAGGGTGTTGGGTTACGACATCTAGGATTATTAGGGGTTAGATCAAGACTGGCTTCCCTGTGCCTTTCACTCATCTTTTTTAAGACTAGCCTCTTCGAGGATTGTTCCCGGAACTTCAATAGATAAAACCTGTTCCCCCCCCCACCTTCTCCTCGTCCTCCTCCCCCTCCCCGCCTCTCGCAGGTGCGAGCCAGTTAAGGGGAGATTCCTTCTTTAAGGAGGTGGTCTCCTCTGGCAATTAAGGGGCTCTGACAATTAATCACTACTAATTTGAAGCACTCTTCGCTTGAATGTCTCTACTCTTGATTGCATTCGAGGGGTCTTTACTTCAGGATACCTGCATGGAAGAGTGTGGCCACATGTACATCTTGGACCAAAACACGTGGCACACTCTCATTCTCATGGCTTGACATTGTGCTGGTCGTATCAGCTTCTCGGGGTGTTGACTGTCATCAGCTCTTGGTGGGTATGCGTGTCGGCCAGTTAAGGGGCCCAAAGTACTATTTGAAATAATGTTTTACTGATATACATTCCTAAGCTGTTGGGAAAGTAAAAGATCCGAGCCATAGAATTTCTCAATTCTGACACAAGGTACTTATTAGATCGAATAAGGACATTCGATCTAATAAAATGATTTTGCCGTTTCCAGACTAATACCAATCCAACCCATTTCATGAATAAAATGTGACCAATTAACCAACCCATAAAACTACTTGTTACAAATAACATCTTGTTGTTTCATCGAAACATATAAATGTTGACTACTCTGGCTAACATTGAACTTGGTAAAATGAAATGGTTGATAATTGTCTTTTTAGTCCTTTTTACGTTTCTGTCTTAGACTCTGAAGTATTAACTAGTATAGGAATCGTGGTGTACATGGATAGCGCCTTAGCATTTTCAAATACACTTTTCCTACTAAAAGTAAAGAATTTATGTCTTATTACTTCTGAAATACATATTTTTCCTATTATTGCCATCTATAACCATAAAAGCTGAAAGTGGTCTAGATTATAGCTAGCTATTGAAGGGTATGCCCCCCCCCCCCCCAACAGGTGCGAGCCAGTTAAGGGGAGATTCCTTCTTTAAGGAGGTGGTCTCCTCTGGCAATTAAGGGGCTCTGACAATTACTCACTACTGATTTGGAGCACTCTGCGCTTGAATGTCTCTACTCTTGATTGCATTCGAGGGGTCTTTACTTCAGGATACCTGCATGGAAGAGTGTGGCCACGTATACATCTTGGACCAAAACACGTGGCACACTCTCGTTCTCATGGCTTGATATCGTGCTGGTCGTATCAGCTTCTCGGGGTGTTGACTGTCATCAGCTCTTGGTGGGTACGCGTGTCGGCCAGTTAAGGGGCCCAAAGTACTATTTGAAATAATGTTTTACTGATATGCATTCCTAAGCTGTTGGAAAAGTTATTATCTTTTTAGTCCTTTTTACGTTTCTGTCTTAGACTTTGAAGTATTAACTAGTATAGAAATCGTGGTGTACATGGATAGTGCCTTAGCATTTTCAAATACACTTTGCCTACTAAAAGTAAAGAATTGATGTCTTATTACTTCTTCAATACATATTTTTCCTATTATTGCCATCTATAACCATAAAAGCTGAAAGTGGTCTAGATTATAGCTAGCTATTGAAGGGTATGCTCAGGTACAGAATACACAATCCAGATATCAGTTGAAAAGTGAGGCGCAGTTATCTAGATTTATGGAGCAGAAAAAAAGGAGTGATCTAGATTTTTGCCTCCTTTCTTTTTGGTCCAGTTGGAAAACTAGATCAATATGTTCAGAAATGTAAGGCTCATAAATCGTTCAGACTATTCAGCTATTTTTTTTTCAGGTGGAGAGGTTGATTCCAGTGAAAATAGTCAATGCATTTACTCCATCAACCCAAGGTTAAAGCATTTCTCTGACTGGCTCCTGGACATCATAGCCACGGGAGACTTGGATGCATTCTTCCCTGCAGCCACACGGGAGTATGCTCCACTAGTTGAAGAGGTATGGAGGGATCCTGCCATACAGGAAACATATAAGAGAAAGGATGAACTGCACTTCCTTCCAGATGTGGCAGAATACTTCTTGAGCCGGGTATCTCTTCACTTTTCATCTTTTACTTCTGTAAGTGGTACTGGAGTTCCGAAACATAAGTTGCAGCACATTTATTCCATTCCAATAACTAATAAACTCATTTGCTATCTCAGTAACTAACATCTTTGGTGGGGGAATTCTTCTGGAGGTGCCCCTTGTCTACTTCAATCACTCTTCAGTATCATATTTGTGGAGATATAAATCTCACATAAGGGAAATAATGACTAATATAACACTCTTGGGCCTCTCCACTCATATCCAATTGGTTTCGAGTTGGATGTTTCCATATGGTACCAGAGCCGGTCGATCTATGCCCAGCAGATAATTCAAATGTCAAATCCACTGCCACCCAGTTTAATTCATTGACGAGTTGGACCTATGTTACATGGATTCTTCAGAATGTCTGAAGTACCGGTGTCGGACACTCGACACTTGACATGGTTATGGGATATGTGTCCGACACATCTCATAGGATATGCTACTACGAACACCATCATAGTGTCTCTTTTACTTTCTTTGGCTTGGAATGAGAGGATGTCTCTGTTAAAACCATGCGCGTCATGTAAAACATCATTTTACCTTATACATCAACTAAGACAAAATGATAGATATGAAAATTTTGCTGTGCCCCCGTGTCTTGTCTTTTTAAAATTAGACGAATCCAACACTTGGAAACTTATCCGACACGGACACTTGTACCGATTCCATATAACATAGGGTTGGACCACTCAAAAGAAGTCTGGCCATACGTGAAGGGACGTGTTGAGATATAAAATCCCCTGCCGGGGAAATAATAACTATCACTTAAACGTAGAAGCCTTGTGGTCCTCTCCACTCATAGCCAATTGGTATGGAGTTGAATGCTTTTACAATATTTATCTTATAAAATTAATATGTGATTGTTATTTGCAGCAAGTCAGAAGGTACTTTTCTTGAATATCTACTATGTAGCTTTTTATTCACTATATTGTGCTAAACACCTTTTGACTTAAGTAGCCTGTGGCAATTACTGCTGCAAGTTGGAATGACACTACAAGCCACCCAAGTCAGAATGACAGGCTATTTCTTGCCTTGCCTTGTTCTGATATTGGGTTAATTTTTGTGTTTCATTGGTAGCTTTTCAGTTCCTTCCTGTATCAAGTTGGGCTGTGATGAATAAGTAATCCATTGTCTGTCTTAATGACCGCTCAAATTACTTTGTCCCTCAGGCTGTTGAGATATCAAGCAATGAATATGAACCTTCAGAGCGCGACATACTATACGCTGAAGGGGTCACCCAAGGCAACGGCTTGGCTTTCATAGAGTTCTCCCTGGATGATCGTAGCCCGATGTCTGAAATTTACACGGAGAATCTGGAATCTCTACCTCCACCGCTGACCAGGTAATATCTTTTGCCTTAGTTTGGCACTAGCATTTTTTGTTGCTGCAACTGTGCTACCTTCCTGCTATGAAATTAGGGCTTCTCTGCTTCTAAACAAACTTAAGCATGTGGTACAGTACAATTGAGGAAATTACTGTAGCTAAATCATTCCAGTGTGTTGCAAAAAACCACAGGTTGACTCTTTAGCAAACTCAGCAAACATTTTGATTTCAACGTGCCTCATCAACCGGCTTCTTACTCTGTAGTTTTGACTTCAGCTGCAAAATGGTTTCTTGCAGTTTTAGTGTTCTGTTTTACTTAGTATTTTTCAATTTTGGCACTTCTATGGTTTTTAGTCGTGTACAGCTAGTTAAGTTCGCGGCTGTTACGTCTTATATCACGGTCAGAGTCATGCTTGATTCCTTTGATTTTTGGGGCCTGGTAGTCATGATTTAATTGATAATAACATCATTGATCAGTGGTATCTACTCCATGCTGTTAATTACAGAGAATTGTACTTTTGATGTCCAGAAAGGTGGAGGAGATGCGAAATGTTTGTCATTAATTAGTGCCGCACTAAAATTAATTTGGTTAAGGGAACATTGCAATAGTAGATCTCTGCTGCCAGATCGCATATCTCTGTAATGATCTTTATGATTCATGACTTGGTGTTTTTGGCTATTCAATTCATTATTTTTCGCTCGACACGTTTTCCAGATACCAGCTAATTAGAGTAAATGCCAAAGGAATGAACGAGGGGTGCAAGTGGGTTGAAATGTTCGAAGATGTTCGCATAGCTGTCTTTTGTGTTGCCCTGAGCGACTACGATCAGTTGTGGATTTCACCAGAGAATAGTGGAAGTGGGGCGCTGCTTCAAAACAAGATGGTGGAAAGCAAAGAGCTCTTTGAAACGATGGTCAGACATCCCTGCTTTAAGGATACTCCTTTCGTGTTGATCCTAAACAAGTACGACCTATTTGAGGAGAAGGTCAACCGAGTGCCTCTAAGTACTTGCGAGTGGTTCAAAGATTTCAGCCCAGTGAGACCCCACCACAGCAATCAGACACTAGCCCACCAAGCTTATTACTACGTTGCAATGAAGTTCAAGGATCTATACGCTAGCCTCACAAGTCGAAAGCTGTTTGTTTGGCAAGCTAGGGCCAGGGACCGAGTGACCATAGACGAGGCATTCAAGTACGTTAGGGAGGTTGTCAAGTGGGACGATGAGAAGGAAGACAACTACTATGGCGGGGCAGAAGACTCCTTCTACAGCACTACAGACGTGAGCTCCTCGCCATTTGTCAGGCAAGAATGAGAAATATCGGTACCATCTTTACGTATAGGGAGGAGAAGGGGAGGTGAATAAGCTTTTTTTTTTGGTATCATCCAACTTATGTTTGAAGGTGAGTCTGTTTTGGGAGTTTTTCTGCATCATCCCATTGTATACTGCATACCTGTAAGATTATTGGATTGGCGTGGAAGGTTAACCACCACCCAAATTGTAATTGTATTGCCATGTTTGCTTTAAGTTGTTAGCCATGTTTGCCAGCTTTGTCCTTGAAAACAAGAACAAAAGTTTTCTTTTTAACAAGTTCAGAGGCAGAGGGAGAGGGTGGGGATTCTGCTATCTTACGGCTTGGGTAGTGAGGGTGGAAAAATAAAGGGATGGAAAAGTATCATCCCTCCAAGAGGATTGAAGAGTCAAATGCGTAAGTCAGACGCTCTTCCTTCCTTCCTTCCTTCCTTTTCCGCTCATCACTCTGCGCGAAAAGTACATGGTGAGCCTAGAAGGAAAGTTCATCCCTCCTGTTTCTTTTTCCGTTCCTTCTTCCCTCGCACCGAACGAACTCAAAAAAATTCATCCCTTCACTTTTTCGTCCACTCTATTCCATGTTATGAATTTTTCATCTTACCAGACGGCAGACGAGCTCCCCCTAAGTGAAAATTTCCGTTGTGTCCCTTTTTCTTTCATGAATATAGATAGCATCTCTCAAACAGCATTCCCTAGTGTGAAAACAAACATAAGATGTGCTTCAGAATCTTGCGAGTGACTCTCCATGCCTTTTACAATACACACTAGCCGGTTTTTGGAGCATCTTAATAAATGTAAGCATACTTTTTATTGGAGTTTTTATTAGTTTTATGTCCTCCATAATTGGGTATTTATCAAAAAAGAAATAAAAGATTATAAAGTTATTGTTTTATACCATTCTGTTGTTGGCCCATAATTGCCGTTAATAATGTTTTATGACCAATTTTAACTCCTTATTGTAACGTTTTTAAAAGTATTTTTTCATCGCATTTGATTGGCTGGCGGTTGCTAATTGATCCTTTTATCTTTTTTATTTATAACCTACATTCTAACTACATTTTTTAACACAGCCTCATATGTGTGTGTGTGTGTGTGTGCATATATTTATTTATTTCCTCTTTTCATAATGTTTGACTAATTTTATCCAAATTAATAATAAAAAAAATAATAGAGCACAAAAAATATTTTTTTCATGAATAGTTTTATAAGAAAATTCTTACAACGAAGTTAGCAGTCAATTTTTTTTTTGCTTTTCTCACCGTCATTGCAAAAAAACAGGAAAACAAACACATTCAACATACAAGGCCCATTCTCTGCATGAAAACAAAGTTAGAATGAGAATCTCATTATCCTAGACCAGAGGAGGTCGAATGAAGATTGTCTTAATTCTTCACACATAAATGAAAAGTTGCTCACTTGATTGAACCCTGAAAAGTAAGGGCTTGGGAGTTGGAAAAGCTGAAGCTGCGCGTCTCACAGAACCCCAAATGGACAAGGACGATCCACAGCTCCTCCTACTCCCACCCTCTCAAAATCCTCCCGCCACCGACGTCAGCCACCCCTCCCAGCCACCACCACCGTCCCCCCGCCGCCCCAAACGCTTCATAAGGAACCAGATCCCGGACTCCATCCTCCACGACCCCGCCCTCAACGCCGCCATCGCCGCCCTCCCCGCAAACTACAACTTCGAGATCCAAAAGTCCGTCTGGCGCGTCAAGTCCACCTCCTCCAAGCGAGTCGCCCTCCAGCTCCCCGAGGGCCTGTTGATGTACTCTTTAACAATCTCCGACATCCTCGCCGCCTTCGCCGGCGTCGAGAGTTGCCTCGTCCTCGGCGACGTGACCTACGGCGCCTGCTGCGTTGACGACCTCTCCGCTGCCGCACTCGGCGCCGACCTCCTTATCCACTACGGACACAGCTGCCTCGTCCCCGTCGATCACACCGTAATCCCCTGCCTCTACGTGTTCGTCGATATCAAGATCGACGTTGACCGGTTAGTCAACACGGTCAAACTCAATATTCACCATGCTACAGGTAAACAAATCGTACTTGCTGGTACGATTCAATTCGGATCCGCAATTCGGGCCGCAAAGCCTGAATTGGAAAAGATAGGGTTTAGGGTTTTGGTGCCACAGTCGAAACCGTTATCGGCCGGGGAAGTACTAGGTTGTACCGCCCCGACTGTTGCGAAATCGTGTTTCGGTAGTGATAATCATGATAATGTGGTGCTTGTGTTTGTTGCTGATGGAAGGTTTCATTTGGAAGCGTTTATGATCGCGAACCCTAGGATTAAGGCGTTTAGATACGACCCGTACATCGGGAGTTTGTTTTTAGAGGAGTATGATCACGAGGGAATGAAGGAATGTAGGATGAAGGCAATAGTTAAGGCGAGGGAGGCGAGAAACTGGGGGATTGTATTGGGGACACTGGGGAGGCAGGGGAACCCTAGGATACTGGATAGGTTGGAGAAGAAGATGAGGGAGAAGGGTTTGGACTGGACGGTGATGCTGATGTCGGAGATATCTCCGGCTAGGGTCGCGTTGTTTGGGGACTCTGTCGATGCTTGGGTTCAGATTGCCTGTCCTAGGTTGTCCATTGATTGGGGGGATGCGTTTATGAAGCCGCTTTTGACTCCGTTCGAAGCTGATATAGCTCTTGGGGATATGCGTGGGTGGTGGGAGAGGAAGTCAGCAGCGAGTTTGAGTTCGGATTGCGGCGGTGATGGTGTGGATTGCGGAAATAACGAATCGGGTTGTTCGCGTAACAACGGTGGTGGTGCAGAAAATGAGGGAGAGCCTGTTGTTGATTACCCAATGGACTATTATGCGCAGGATGGAGGGGAATGGAATTCTTGTTACTCAAAGAAGCCGTCAGGTGCAGTACGTAGGCATCATCTAGCTTGCAATGATAATTTTGCTAGTTCGTGATATTGAAGTGTGCAGGAAGGGCATCGCCTGGTTATATGCTTTCCACGGTGGAGTTTTTGTTGTATTTGACCCCAAGGTAGTATTCTAAACTAACTTACATCTTAAGATGTACATGTAATTTTGGCTCAACACATGCTTGAGATATTTTTTGTCAGGCATAGCTTTAGTTATTCTTAGATTGGAATTTTGGGAAACAACAAAGTGCGTTTCCAATTTCGTACTTTCTTCCTGAGAATTTCCTGATACTAGTAGTTTCCTAGACTACTATATGCTTCAGCGCTTGTATAACTTTACCCTTACACTCCTTTCCCAGGTTGTAAGGGTGTTGTTGATCATCTATCTTTCATTAATCTGACCTTCCATCAAGTCTATTAAAGCAGATTGTCAAGTCAAGACTTTCCTAGTTTGCATGACAAACATTGAAGGTTCCTATACTTCATGAGCATCCTTGACATAAGCTGAACCTTCTTATTTACATCCTTATGACGGTTTTTCTTTTTCAGCATCAAGTATCTTTTTGTTTTAGCGTTTCAAGAGAATTATGACTCTCTGGTCTTGTGCCAATCATTGGCAGTGCATGCAGGGATGTAAGTGAGAGTGGGAAAATCAAACTCGAGAACACAGGTGTGAAAGTTGGTGTTGCTCTCCTTACCTTTATAGCTGATCTGAGGTAATTCAATTTCGAAGAGAGAAACTGAGAAAGCGAAAGTGAGCTATTATAGTGTTTTGGTTGGGGGGATTAGGGAAGTGGTGCCTCGATGACTTCCAAGGTGCAGTGATTTTCTGCAATCGTGGACTGTCATAGGATGAACCACCCCTAATTCCTCGAATCCTACACAAACTGAAACGGATCTTCTACATGAAGCCTGAAGCATAGATGAAGCTTAAAACAGACTCCGCTGAACGTGCATATGTTTCTTCCATTTTCGTTCGCTTTGAGGAGCCTGAAACAGACTTTGTTAGGTGGATGTCGGTATTTTAAGTTTTCTTGCATTTGAGGGTCAAAACGGGGATCATGGGCAACAAGTATCCTCGGTTGCCTTCTTTGCCTGGAGTTTTGTAGATCAGAATACAAAAATCAGTTTTAGCGACTGGGGATACCGAAGGAACAAATAGTTTCAAGATTTTGGCTGCCGACAGGATTTGGAGAACATGGAACGCATAATCGATTCACTTACATAAAGGATATGTTCTACTTCCCGGGAATATTTTCGAGGAGAAGAGCTGAGGCAAGCAGGTTCCATAAATCGTTAATGTGGTCATGATTCCACGCTATGGGTTTAGGAGGGGTAATCGCACAACTTGGTTTAATTTTAAGTAGTGAGATACTAATTAATCCTTTCTCTGATGTCCAAAAATATCACTGATTAAGCAGAAATATTACAACCTAAAGGCGATATCCAAATTGGTACTCGTAGTAAAAACAACGGTGGAAATATGGAAATACGGTCAACGTGACCTCGGAAAAAAGTGGAGTAATGTCCGTGTTTGGGAATACCAACTAAGAGGCAACCACGATGGGATGACAACGGTGGAAATATGGAAATACGGTCAACGTGACCTCGGAAAAAAGTGGAGTAATGTCCATGTTTGGGAATACCAACTAAGAGGCAACCACGATGGGATGACGCGTAAAAAATGCATTAGACTTTGATGATCCATAATCTGAAGTCGCGAGAGAAACATAAAAAAAATGTCACGATGTAACTACTGGTTATCTAAGTCTCATTAGACAACGCGGAAAGTATACTAATCGTAGAAAATATCCCAATCGTTGGCAAACCAGGCCCGTTTGAAATGCACGTGTTCTTCACAGATTACTGATCTATAGAAGGCAGACATCTAAAAAAGACATTGCTTTGCCTAGTCCCTAGAAGGTTATTTGGAGGGGTGGTTTTTTACAATCTTCTTGTGCCTAGTTCTAAAGGCTCCACTCTGCCGTAGGCCTGCTGGCTATAGTCGATTCGAAAATCTTTTTTGCCTTTTGGATCAAATATGGAGACTTGCGTTTGTAGTTTACTTAAATCTTGTTTGGTTTCTATTGATCGGACCATACGTGAAGAGTTCTGCTATTTCCGCCTTCTTTTTTCCTGTTATTTTTTGCACTCTTAACCAAATATATCCCTCCATTTTCCGAAGTATACCCCTTCCCCCCTGCCTTTTGTTCGAGACTTGTAGTTTAGAGTCGTCTCTTATATCATATGTTTCCGACTTAAGATTGGCTCCGTGAATAGTTGGAGAAAGTAGATGAGATGGAGTAGACTAAAATTCATCCGAGTATGTAGGCTTCATTGTCTTCTCCACTGTGACAAGGTCGGGGAAAGGGTCGCAGACTGCGGGACGATATGCACCACCATATTTAGGCCTGCTCATAAAGCTTCTTAAATGTGCACAATCATTGTCATGGGGTGAAGACGATTCTTGGATGTGTCCCAGCATTGCCATCATTCTGCTTGCTATTTTGTCATTGAAATGGACTTTGTGCGGTTGAAAGGATACCACCCATGTTCTCCCGTAGAAAACAATTGAGCATTCACATCAGCAGTGAGTGTTAGGCTGAGAGTCGGTCCCATTTTTCAAAGTTAAAGGAACCAGTCGGCTGATTGTTAATAATAGGCAAGTTGATCACACTATTGACGGACAATTTAGGCAATAATCTGACCCTATTATAGATCTGGACATTTCATTTTGAAGTAATCAAGAATTGAAGATGATAATTAAAGGAGCATGGAATCTGACGCAATAGCTAAATAGGACACCAGCTTTGGCTACTTTTTATTAATCAATTGTTGCTAACCGCGGCTGGAGTCTGGAACCCCACATGCATCTGATGGGGTACACTCTTCTCAACCTAGTCTTCGTTCCAAATTTAAAGTAAACTACCACTTTTTTATCATAGTTGACAACCACCAAATGTATGCTGCCCTTGACCTTTTCACACCTTTGTATTTACTAGACTTCATTAGTCGTACCAAATGGCCTAAACTTTTTCTTGGAAGCTACATGATTCACTTTCACAGCGCACACGAAGTTTGTGTATGTTACAAACCAAGTACAGATTTTGGCTTCAGTACACTTTGTAAGGTGCAATCATTTGAGTTATCTGAAGGCTGCCCCACTAGCTACAAGCGAACTGAGAATGGCAGCGGTTCCAGTATCCTTCTTGCTTAACGAGCTAGCGGTCTTCCTCCATGAAGAAAAGAGTCTTCTTGGGGGTGTTCGGGAGGAAGCCGAGTACGTAAGAGCAAAACTAGAGCAAATGAGAGCCTTTCTGAGCGTCGCTGATGCGAAGGAAGAGAGTGATCCCCGGCTACAAGTATGGATTAAGCAAGTGCGAAATGTTGCCTATGACACCGAAGACATCCTTGATGAATTCATTCTCCGCCTGGCGAATAATCATCGCAATGGATTCTTCGGGTTTTTGCGTAGGATGACTTGGTGTGTAAAGAAAATACAAGCTCACCATCAGATTGCTTCCAAGATACAGAGGATCAGACCACGAATTGACAATATTTTTGAAAAATATGCTGGTTTTGACCATGGCTCTAGTTCAACCGTCATCAACAGTGCATGGGTTGATCGTCGAGGGGATGCACTTTTAATAGAAGAGGCTGAGCTTGTGGGCATCGAACAGCCCAAGCGTCAGCTGATTAGTTGGCTTGTCAACGATGAGTCTGGGCTCAAAGTGGTGTCGGTGGCAGGAATGGGAGGGTTGGGGAAGACCACATTGGTAAAGAAAGTATACGAAGATACAAAAGTGAAGAGGCATTTCCAAAGCCATGTTTGGATCACTGTTTCGCAGTTATTTAAGATCGAGGAGCTTCTGAAACAAGTTATTCAGCAACTCTTTGATGAAGTCAAGCAACCGGTCCCTCAAGTGGTGGAAACCATGGCTAGCCACAGCTTGAAAGAACTCATCAAAGAGTTCCTCCAACAAAGCAGGTATGTGCTTGTTCTAGATGATGTTTGGAGTTTAGATGCTTGGATTGCTATGGAAATTGCATTGCCTGATAACAGTCATGGCAGTCGTGTACTGCTGACAACACGTAACGTTAATATAGCTTCTGCATGTTGCTTAAAAACTCGTGGCCGAAAATACACAATGAATGCTTTGTCTCCAGAGGAGTCTTGGACTCTATTTTGTAGAAAAGTGTTTCAAGGGACTGACTGCCCTCAACCTCTGTATCCACTCTCCAAATGTATCTTAGAGAAATGTGAGGGCTTGCCGCTTGCAATTGAGGCAATGGGCGGTTTTTTGGCTACAAAAGACAGGAGAATTGAAGAGTGGGATCTGGTTTGGCGAAGTCTTGGTGATGAGCTTGAAAGTAATGACCAATTCGAGTTTATGACAAGAATACTTCTTCTCAGTTACTTTGACTTGCCTTACCATCTCAAAGTTTGTTTGTTGTACTTGAGCATTTTTCCTGAGGATTATGAGATAGAGAAGATGAGGCTGATACGATTGTGGATTGCAGAAGGATTTGTGCAAGTTCGAGAAGGGAAGACTTTAGAAGAAGTTGCTGAGAACTACCTAAATAATCTTGTCAATCGAAGTTTGGTCCAAGTGGCGAGGACAACTATTGATGGAAGGCTTAAGACTTGTCGCGTCCATGATCTTTTGCGTGAGATGATTGTTATAAAGTCTAGAGAGCAAAGCATTGGTACTATAAACAGTGGACAAGATGCAAAGTGGCGATGCCTAGCAATCCATGATTCCTTGGAAAATGCACACAAGAGTGGATCTTACAGTCGACTGCGTTCACTGCTCATATTTGGGGTCGTAAATCCGCTTTTTAAGTCATCCATATCTATGTTCTTGAGCAGTCAGCTATTGAAGGTGTTAGATCTGAGAGGTGCTCCGTTAGAGAAAATTCCAAGTTTAGTTTTCACATTAATTCATTTGAGGTATCTAAGTATGAGGGGAACAAATGTGAGTTTTGTTCCCAAATCGATTAGAAAACTTCGAAACTTGGAGACCTTAGATCTAAAGCATACTTGTGTGACAGAATTGCCGGCTGAAATTTTGAGACTTCGTAAGTTGCGCCATCTCTTGCTGTACCGCTACGAGTTCATTGACAATTACTATGCCTTTCAAAGTGCACGTGGATTTAAGGCTCCATGTAACATAGGAGATTTCATCTCTCTACAAAAGCTATGTTACATAGAGGCGGGTGAGATCAATGGGCGCAGCGGCAGTTGTAACACTGTGACAGAGATAGGGAAGCTGACCCAACTCAGGAGGCTAGGCATTACCAAGTTGAGAAGCAAAGATGGGATGGATTTCTGCTCTTCGATTGAGAAATTAACGAACCTTAGCTCATTGTTCGTTTATTCAGTAGCAGAGCATGAGATTCTTGATCTGCAGTTCCTTTCATCGGCTCCTCAGTTTCTTCGGACGCTAGAACTAGGGGGACGATTAGAGAAGTTGCCGCACTGGATACCTTCTCTTCACAGCCTGGTCACACTATGGTTATGCTACAGCCAACTAGGGGATGATCCACTGCAGTCGCTTGAAGCTTTGCCCAATCTTGAACTACTTGGATTCCTTCAAGCGTACGAGGGGGAGAGCTTGACTTTTAAAGCTGGAGGATTTCAGAGACTCAAGGTTTTATGGCTTCGTCGATTGAAAGGATTGAGATCGTTGACAGTGGAGGATGGGGCAATGCCTCGTCTCGAAGACATATATTTTCACGACTGTAAACTGGTGGATGAGCTGCCCTCGGGCATCCAACATCTAACCAACCTGCAATTTCTTAGGCTTGATGACATGCCAGATGAATTGACAATGCCACTGCAAGTTCAGGGTAACTTGAACATAGCCCACATCCCCAGGGTTTGGATCGGAGCCTGGAAGGACAACCGCTGGAATGGACAGTATCTGTAGAACGAGAAGCTTCACTGATTTATGCTCTGTCTATATAGCAAGGGATGGGGATACGAGCGCCCAGCAGACCCTGCATGCTGCATATATTGGCGAGGTAATAAGTTGTAGGCATTTTCATGCAAACCTGATAGTAGCCAAATTTTTCCTTCTTTCAGGCATTAGTTTCTAGATGATATATTCAATGTTTTCATGGCAGGGAACTGCTGCGAGCTACTGGACTTGTTCATACATTCTTTGTGATTTTGAACTTCTCTTAAAGTTAGATTTCATTTACATGTAGTTGAGTATAAGGACAGATATTGGACTTACCTTGGTGTTCGATGGGATTAATGGGTTTGGTTTATTAAAATTGTTGTGCACCTTCTTTTTTGCAAATTGTGATGATTAGTGTTGTGTTCTTCTTAGTGTTCCACACTATAAGACTGTGTTAAGATATTAGGATCAGAAAGAAATAGAAAATGGAAGCGAAACAAAGCGCATTCTCTTTGTTTTCAAAAAGAAGACTTCCTTCTGGGTAGTTTTCCGAGGATTATAGGCACGCGCGCGCGCGCGCACGCACGCACGCACACACACACACACACACACACACACACACACACACACACATATATATATATATATATATATATATATATATATATATATATATATATAAACTAGTAAGAATCACGTACTTTGCACGATATATAGTGATTTGAAATAAGAATATTCTAAATCTTGGTTAAAAATTAATTAAACTTAATCATTACGATTATTATAATTAAACGATAATAACAAATCAGTTGTTAACTACTAATCAAAACCGAATTTTTCACATCAATTATCACTACTATTTTTCGTTATTTATCATACTTATTTTTTTCGTCACATCAAGTTACCGCTAAATAGAATTTTGACTGTTCCATATTCTATCTTGTTGTCTAAGGTACACTGGCATTGCAATTAGTCTCAAACATCTCCCACAAATATCTAACTCTCACGAAATACTACAAGATTGATTGTACAACAATAAAAGTGAAGAAAATTTTTAGAGATAATTAATATCAAGTGTTTATATTGGAGTATTTGCACTTTTTCCTACAAGCATCACTACTAAAGTTCAAAATATCATCACTTATGAATTTCAATATCATTCATTACCTATCATATTTCTTTCTACCCAGTTATGGCCATTTCTTGTAGCGATAATTATTGGGGGTCAAAATATCCCCTACAGTTTATTTGCTTTTGATAATGATCTATTCTATAACTCCCTCATTCTAAATTTTTTTTTTAATTTTTTTGGACTGTCCTAAAAAAATTGATCAATTTTCAAATTAAAAAAGATTTTGTAGCTGTTTTTACATATTTACCCACGAAAGATATTTTTTTATTCTACTTCTCTCTCCACGTTTAGTCATTCACCAACCTATTTTTCTTCACTGAAAACCTGCGTCAAATATGATCAAATAATTTGGGACGAAGGGAGTATAAGTTTCATGTATCTCTTATTTTAGGATTAAAGTACAAAGCAAATTTTTTTTCAACTCTTTCTATTTTTAAGTTCCAACATTCGAGTATAATTTGTCTAAAACTACACTTAATCTTAATTATACTTTTTTTTAACTTTTCAATTAAAAATCTATAATGTAGTCTAAGTTTCTCTTGATAGTGTACTCTAAAGCTCTCTTTTATATTTATCTAGCATGACCTTGTTCATCGTAGTAGTAAAATAAGGCTATTAATTTAGTTGTAGATGTAATTTAGCAACTATTTGCCTTAAGACTTTTATTATTAACACAGACTTTACCTACTCATCTAAAAAGTAAATATGCATGTGTCTGTGTGTATCCTTTTGAAATCCATATGTTTAGGCAAAGTTGATATCAGATAATGATAATAAACTAAGTAACTTCAATAATATGCACAAATCTTTATTTTTCACTGTATGTTTATATATACGCATTACAGTTTTAATATAGATACAAATTCAATAAAAGTTTATCAAGAATAATTTGTTACCCAGATCATTCATTAAATAAAGGCATGTACCATCAAAATAAAGAAAAAAAAATATTACCTAAGGCATAAGGTTTTGAGAGTTAAGAAAATTATAGGGTTAATTATTTCCATGACCTTGAAGTTAGGGTAATATTACAAGTATGTCCATTAGTTGGAACAAATAACTCTTATGTCTGTTAATCGAACGAAAATACTGAAAAGATGTAAATATCAAAATGTCCGTCACTTAGGAATGTAATTCTTCAAATGTCATTCCTCCTCCCTTCATCTCACTCATACAGCCCCACCACCACCACCATCATCCATTTAGATTTTTGAGCTCCAACACACACAAAGACAACATATACATACGTCCACACACATGCGTGCACCCATCCACAAACACATAGACGATATGCACGCATACCCACACACACACGCCCCTTCCCCCCCCAACCGGCCACAATCACAATTACATCCAACCATCATTATGTTCTTTAGCTTTTTCACTTTTCTTTAACCTTCTCACCCCAATCAACTTTCACGTCTTTCTAATCCCACTCACTTGCAACAAACCAAATGGACACAAATGAAAATTTGAATTTGGGCTTTAAAATTTGGAATAAGATGTATAAAATTTCTTGTTTGCATCAAACTATTACGCAACACCATGGCAACTGCCGCCATTAACTACCACCAAAGCAGCCTTCCACCATTGACGTTCGTCGGTGCTGAGGTGATGTGGCTAGTGAGAGTAAGCCAGTTTGCTGACTTTCACGCAGAGTGCTTGCCGAGGAAGGTGCGGGTGATGGGATGGGGGGAGAATTTGGGTTAAAACCCTAATGTGAAAATTTAGGATTTGTAAAATTTTATATTGTATAGGTTTTGTACGTAGATACAAAATGAAGGGAGTATGAACATTTAAAAAGTACGTATCGACATAAGAAAAAAAAATATATTTTTTAAAGGATCAATATGGCTTTACCTTTTAAAATTTAATATCATTGACTGTAATTCACCATAACCTCGAGGACATGAGTCCCAAAATTATAAGAATCCACGTATTCGAACTTGTAGATATTCTGGCTTTATCATATGTCAATAAATTTAAATTTTTAGTTATATGCAAAAGTTAATAGAGGCAATTTCTGGTACCCCTTAATTTATAGAAAAAAAACATGATAATACCTGGACTTAGGAACGGTTCTCAAAGAAGCAAAGACAATTAAGGTGCTCATTTTATCGATTTTGATGTTGATAAGTTTTAAGGTTATGCTTTGATAAGGTTTTCTTTAAAGGTGAACAAAGACTTATTATCATATTTATACGATTGGGTTAGATCCACTCTCATGTTTTTGTTACTTCAACATATATTAGTGAACTTTTAACCTCTTTAGTAGTAAATTATTTATGATTAATAAAAAATATTGTAGTTTAGGCTCACCTTCTTAAAAGTAAGATCGTTACCCATTTTTGTTATATTAATAGTATTTTATCACTAAAAAATGCATTGATGTACCTCTTTAGCGTCAAAATGTTCAAAGTTAGCCAAAACAGGAGTAATTTAGTCTCACCTTCTAAAAAGTCAAAATATTTAGAGAACTTTTTAACTTAAAAAGAATATTTTTTTAAAAAAAATATTTAGTTATTTAACCCCTTGCATATAAAAACTTGAGAGTTTTCAAGTTAAAAAAAATCATTAATCATTTGAGCCGAAAACAATTGGTGTCGTTATTAATTTAGGTTCATCTAATCCTATCACTTGTTATCAATGATCATTTGAGCCGAAAAAAATTAGAATCTTTATTAATTGGAGTTTATCTAATTCTATCACTTTATAAGAGTAAAATATGTGAAGACAATAGCCATATGAAACATGTTATCATGTAAATATATGATACCTCGGGATATAATGTATCACAAAAAAATAATAACTATATGAAGAATATGTTGTCATGAAACAAGGGTATTCTAATAACTCTAATCCAAATAGAAAATTGTGTACTTGCCATGAACTCAGATTATAATTAGGAACAAAATTGTATGATAAAATCAATTCTTATGCATTTAAAATTTTCTAAAGAAACACCAGTTTTACTATAGTTTTCTTACACCAATATATCTATAATTGAAATCTAGAATTAAACTTCGGTTTATTATAGTTTCAATGTACAAAAATGTTTACATTGAAATATATATACATGCACAATAATTAAAATTTGTGGCATACACATCAACATACAAATTTGAAATACAAAATTTAAAAAGGATTAAGCTTCTGATAAAATATTCAATCTAGTTTAAATAGATTATGTTAATATTTTTTAAGGTTATAGAAAACATTGTTCTCTACGAGTTGTTTTCATTAATTAAAACTAATGGAGAAGATGTAGTAGCTTGAGGTATTTTAAATTTAATGTGAATGGAACTAATAGGTTTTGATAGAAATTTTTCAGTAATCAAAAAACACGCAGGAGTTTAAGGGTGATTTTATAGGTTTTCATAATTTTTTTTAAAAGACAAAAAAACCCTTAACTCTAACTAAAGCATATATTCTTATAAGGATATTCTATAAAAAGATGATTGATGTCCTAAGAGAAGCCAAATACACTTTTATTTTTTAGAACACTAATTCAAAATGAGTATTTGATGGGAAAAAAATGTTTCAAGTGAAGATTTCAGTTTAAAAACAGTATCTTAAGGAAAAAAAATAATAAAATAATTAACCATTTAACCCCAGTCAAAATTACATATGTATTTAGAAAATCCTAAAAACTTTAGTTTTATGATACTTTCCTTATATCAATATGTTCGTATTAAATATCTAGAATCAAACTTCAGGTTTACGATAATTTTAATGTATTAATATGTCTATATTAAAATCTATATACATGCAGAATAATTTAAATCTGTAGCATACACATCAACATAAACATATGAAATATAAAATTAAAAAGGATTAAATTTCTGACAAAATATTGAATTTAGCTTAGGTATATTATATTATTTTAAAAAAAAGCTTTAGAAACTATGTTCTCTATAAGTTCTTTTCTTTAATCGAATATGACAGAGAAGACGTGGTAACTCTATTGTAGTTTAAGTCAAAACATTCATTTACTCTGATAAAAGTATATATTTCAATAAAGATAATTTAACGAAAGAGACTTGATATTATATGAAAAGTAAAAAAAACACCCTTATTTTTTAAAACGCTTATTAAGAATAGGTATTTAATGAAAAGAAAAGTTTTTAATCAAAAGTCAAAATAATCCTTAACTCTAACAAAAACATATATTCCAATAATGGTATTTTTAAGGAAAGATGTTTGATATCCTATGAAAAGTCCAACATACCCTCATTTTTAAATAAAACTCTAATTTAGAAAGGGTATTTAATAGGAAAGAAATGTTATAAATCAAAAAGACCCTTACTCACCCTTAATCTTTTATGGAAATATCAATTAGAAAAGGGTAATTTAAGGAAAGAAAAGATTAGTCATTTAAGCCCATACGTGCTTTTATATATGTATAGATATAGATAGATATATGTAGGTACATCACACTATCAGAAGTGGAAGCTGTGAAGCCTCTACAATGGCAAAGTCAGGAGCCAATAGCAAAAGAAAAGAGCCGGTTGCTGGAGAACATTACGCCGATGATCACCAGTGTTGTTTAACAAATCCAAGCTGGGTATGTGAGATGTTGCAAATACTTTCCTCAAACCCTTAGAAGTAGCTCAAAAAACAAAGGGTTCAACAGTACCATATTCTTCTTGTTTCTATGTTGAATAACTACAGGCTGTTGCCAAAAACTCATATCTATATCTATATCTATACCACCTATTAAAGTACCAATATTGTAAATCATTTTTGCCCAATCATGCCCTCCATTAATTACTCTAATAACAGTCCTACCCTTATGTAATTACTCTCTTTTTAATGTGGTTGTTGTTCAATGAACATTAGGTGATTAATGTAATCCAATATCTATACATTGGGAAATGAAAGGTGTGGTGAGAAAGAGAAAAAAGAAAAGAAAAGGAAAGGAAGCTCTTAAACTCGAAGGGCAAAGAGTTAATTAGGGTACTTAAAAATTGAAAAAGAAAAACGAAGCAAAAAAATTGAAATATGCTGGCTAAAAAATAACTAAAATAAGTTAAAGCGTGTAAAATTAGTTTAAAGGGAAAAAAAACAAGGCATTGAAAAAGCAGCCAAAAAAAAAGGGGTGAACGGAAAAAAAAAGAAGGAGAAGGTTACATATGGCGCGAATTAGAACCGAAAATCGGTTCAGTTATTGCAGTTGGAGGCCACGTGCTCTGAAATTCGCATTTATGGTTGTTCTTCGATGACTGATCATATTTTCTTCTGAATTTTCTTCCATGCTTGGTGGATTCATCCTCAGTGAATACTATTAGGGTCTGAGACACACCCAAATCAGTTTTACTTACGAGAATCAAAGTAATCGATCTTTTTAAGATCCATATTAGTTACGAGCCGGGAAATCTAGAATTGACGGGATTGGTTGGAAAGTTGATAATTAGAAAATAACTTCATCAGGTATGAATTTTCGGTTACCATTTTTTGAGTGTATATGGTTTTGTATTTACTATGAACCTCAAATGCGAAGCTTTTCATGGGAACATAGCTAATTTGTATGCTTAAATATTCTTCAGCTACTGACGTTTTTCTCTTAGTAATGGTTGTTAATTAATAAAAAGGACGACTAAAGGGATAAATCAAAACAACATACATGATCACATCTTAACTGCAATGGAACGACAGATAACCTGTAGTAGTTAAATAGGCTTCTTCTCTTCTGTAATTTGTGTTTTTGGTTTGTTGAGGGCGAGGAGAGTGTGATACAATTATAATAATGAATTAGTGTTTATGGGATATTTCTGATGTATTTTTTTTTATGCTTGGAATTATTGAACAATGGATCAAGCTTAGACCACTTTGTCAAAAAGAAACAGGTCGTTATGCCTCACTTGGGGAATTTCGGAAATGATTCTGAGTTAACTAGAATTCCATGTTACCATTTCCTCCTTAGATGTAATTCTTAAAGCTGAAATGAAACTACAAGGACCTTTACAACAAAGAGAAATCTTTGCAAATTTAGGTGAAACCTCACCAAGCTTCTGAGTTCAATTGTACAATGACTTCCTTAAGTAATTGTATTTACTAAGCATCTTATAATGTATTGTAATTATGAAGCAAGATTCTACATGTAAGAATAAAGAGTATTGTATATGCCCCAAAGTACGTACTATATATGCATACCTATATGCCGCAGCAAGAGCAGAGGAAGCATAACGAATAGCAAAATGAAAAGGAGTGCATATGCACTCAAGTTCGGCCATTGAATGCCAAACCATTCTTGCAGAGTGTGCAAGTGCAATGTCTTTTAGTCTTTTACTCTTCGCTCAATCAGTAAGAAAGCCCAAATAACTATCCATCTCGAGTATATACCATAACAACTTTAATAGTTTACAACAGATACGTAAATTGCTTCTTTCAATTTCCCCATTGGCTTTTCTTTTCACTAACACATATTTCTTTGGTACAACATCTTGCAAACAAGATCCCCAAACATTCAATAGGTCACAAGAGATAATGATATGACTTTAAAAAATTACTTTCACTCACATTCATATGCAATGCACGTACTCCATAGTAATCTCAAAAAAAGTCTAGATGTCTCAAAGTATCAAATCACGGTTTTGTCAGACCATGTGGCTCGAGTCACATCTCGCACCAACCAACACAAAGTTCGCATGATGGTCAAAACATAGAATTTCATAAGCAGTTTGCATCTTCCGTAGTCTCAACTAGGTATATAGATAAGTATATTTTAAGTTTTTATCTAGCAATGCTATTTTAGTTTATGCGGCTAAAATTATATATCTATCTATATCTATATCTATATCGATATCTACATCTATACATATATAAAAATTTGGATAGGGTTAAATGCTTAATTTTCTTTTTTCTTAAACTGATTTTTTTGGTTGAAGTCTTCATAAAAGATTGGTGGTGATTAGTAGTGCTTTTGGCTTAATTTTTTTCTTCATAAAATAAATTTATTTGATTAGAGTGTTAGTAAAAAAAACAAGGGTGCTTTTTCGATTTTCAAAGGATATCGAGCCTCTTTTCCTAAATAACCCTTATTGAAATATATATGTTTTTATTAGAGTTAAGGTTATTATGACTTTTACTAAAAAGAAAGAAATTTTTTATATGAAAACCCTCTAAAATCACCCTTATACTCTTGCATGCTTTTCTAATTACCGAAGAAACCTATCAAGACCTATCTTTATTCACATTAAGATCGTATAGTTTTCTGTTAGTCTTTAGGAGAAATGTAATATTATGTTAGAAGCTCAATCCTTTTTTAATTTCATTTCATATTGGTACATTGATGCATACACTACAAATTTAAATTATTGTGTACGTATATAGATTTTAGGGCTAATCTAAAAACTTTGCCATCAACTTTACCCTCGATACAGCTTTAGTACCCAACTTTGAACATGCGCCAAAGAAGTACCTAAGCTTAAAAAAATAACCCAAATCAGTACCTCGGCTAACAGACCAAGGATGCCGTTAAAAAGCTCAATGGTAAGACTATCAGTCTGGTCCACGTGGGCTCTTTTTTTCCCCTCACTCTCACACACAGACACACTCTCTCTAATTTCTCTTTCTTCTCTCTCAGCTTATTCTTCTTTATTTCACGGACACACACACACACACTGTAACACCCCTAACCTTTTTATTACCTAGTCACTTAATTTATTTTAAAGCGTGACTTTCATTCGCAAGATTTAGCGTAGGTCTCCATGAGCAAAATTTTATCGGCAACTTTTAGCAGCGAATTTTCTTTTAGTTAGCGTTGATAATTTTATGTAGCCACTTTTAGTGACAAATAGTGAAGCGGGGTCAGTAGTAAACCTATTGAATATTATCATCGCACAAAAAATATATCATGAATATTATTGTGGACCTTTGTTATAATAAGAAAAAAGGCTTCAGGTAAAAATAAGAATAATCAAAGAAAATTAGAGGGGGATTTTTGGTTATGTTCCAAATTAGGGTTATTATATATAGATAATAGAATAGTGATCAGCCGTCCTTCGCTTTGTTAGAGACTTATTGCGGGAGAGAGAGAGAGTTACCGAGAGACAGAAGAGAAGGGATCGAAGGAAGAGTTTTCCGGCGATCGATCGGGATTTGGTTTTTCCAGTAAGTCTCCTTCTAGCTTCTTTTCTTATTTTGTTTTAGAGTTCGGTTAAGTGGGGGACATGAGAGAACCGTAAGGATTTTTGGGTTTAGGGCTGCAAAATTTCAGTATATATGTGTCTTGAACGTGAACTGGTGTATGTGAGTGGGTGGGTAAGTAAGGGCGGAGCCACTGTTGTACGAGGGGGGGCTAATGTACCCCCTCAGATTTTGAAATATATATATATATATATATATATATATATATAGTTTTTTTTCATAATTTCACACTCTCTCTTCGGCTCTCTCTCTCTGACTCTCTCTTTTCACCGACCGACACGTGACAGCCGACTAAGCTGCTCACGGCGCGGCCGGCGCCTCACTCCGGCAGCCACAAACCCACGATGGCACGACATCGACACAAACCCACGACTGACGAGCGGCCGGCGTCGAGCCCACGACCTGGGCTAACTCTCAATTTATGTCTTCTAGATCTACGCCGACGGTTAATAGTTGGTGAGGCTAGGTTGAATTCTAATAATTAATTTGCCCATTTAGGTTAATTCGAGGTTTGAACAAGGTTGAATAGCAGCGAGCGCATAGCTTGGATCGAGGTAAGGGATTTCTATCTGAAACCCAGTTTCATAAATTTGTCCTCATAAATATTTTTCTGTATTATTATTGAAATTTTTTTGGACTCCGTTATAGTTGAAATGTGCATTGTTTGCCTTTAATGCCCTGTTTTGAGCCTTACACATTTATTGAAATCTTATTCGACGCTCAGTATTTCTCTCTCGTTGTGCATCGATTTAATCATTGTACTATCGATTATTGCATTCTGTATATTGACATGAGATTCTGCATTGGTGTGTTTTGGCAGAGTTGGTGGGTATTGGAGGAATTGGTGTGGGCTAGTACCTTGATGGACTAGCAGGTGTATTGGTGCGGGCTAGTACCTTGATGGACTAGCCGGTGTATTGGTGTGGGCCAGTACCTTATTGGACTAGCCGATGTATCTGTGATTGATTGTTTACATCGCATCCGAAAATCGCATTGACATCTGATCGAATTAGTTATGATTCTTTTGAAACTCTTGGAAAATTTTCATTGAATTGCATCTGTAAAATATTTCGTAATTTTTTTTTCATTTTGAGCGATCTTACTGAGCTCTCAAAAGTTCACTCCCCTTTGACATCATTTCCGCAGGTGATAACCAACAATAGATCGCATTGGGTGTGGATTAGATCTGAGCCAAGCGAAGGAGAATTTAAGTTTCAGTCTTAGTCATTAGAATCCATGTGTGGGTCATTATTGTCATGTAGAATTGTTGTGTTGATAGTTCTAAAATGGGTTAAGTTTGAAGCTATTATTGTCTTAGTGTAAACGATTGATTGAGTGTTAACATTCCGAAAATTTTGGGATGTTACAATAACTCTTTACTATAATTTATTATTAAAAAATTCGCAGGTATTATTGACATAATTTTGATAAACTTTATAAGAGTAGAAAACTAATTATGCACCTTCTAAAACTCTACCTATTCACTATACTTACATAAAAGGTCTTAATTTTCACTACTAACACCTAAAAAAAAACTTTAAAACCTCTACTTATAAAAAGTCACACATACATCATGACTCTTTAGTATAATTTATTATAAAACATTTGTAGGTATTATTGGCATAATTTCACTAAACTTTATAAGAGTAGAAAATCAATTCTGCACTTTCTAAAACTCAATCTATTCAATATACTAACATATAAGGTCTTAATTTTCACTACTAATACCCCAAAACTACTTTAAGAACCTCTATTTATTAAAGTCACACACACACACACATGTCATCGCCTTTTACTTATGCGACACATCATCATGTTGGTTTTGATATCGTATTCATTTTTTACTTCTACTTATTAGAGCCACACATGAATCATGACTCTTTGTTTTGGTATCACATTCCTTTTTCACTTCTACTTATTAGAGACACACGCACCATAAATCTTTACTATATTTTTTTATTAAAAAATTCGCAGGTATTATTGACACAATTTTGCTAAACTTTATAAGAGTGAAAAACTAATTATGCACCTTCTAAAACTTTACCTATTCACTACACTTACATATAAAGTCTTAATTTTCACTACTAACACCTTAAAAAAAACTTTAAAAATCTCTACTTATGAAAGTCACACATGCATCATGACTCTTTATTATAACTTATTATAAAAAAAATTCGTAGGTATTATTGACATAATTTCACTAAACTTTGTAAGAGTAGAAAATTAATCCTGCACTTTTTAAAGCTCAATCTATTCAATATACTAACATATACGGTCTTAATCCCAAAAGTACTTTAAAAATCTCTATTTATTAAAGTTACACATGCATAATGACTCTTTACTATAATTTATCATTTAAAAATTTGCATGTATTATTGGATACAATTCTATATCTTTTAAAACTCTACTTATTCATTATATAAAAATATAAGGTCTTAATTTTACTACTAATACCTCAAACATACTTAAAAAAAATCTCTTTATTAAAGTCACACATGCACGATAACTCTTTACCATTATTTTTTACTACTTCCAGTCGAAAAGTACTTTAAGAACATCTATTTTAAGTCATGCATGCATCATGACTCTTTATTATAATTTATTATGAAAAAATTCGCAGGTATTATCGGTATAATTTTACTAATTTTATAAGAGTAGAAAACCAATTCTATACCTTCTATCTATTCTATATAGTAACATATAAGGTCTTAAATTTTACTACTAACACCTCAAAAGTACTTGAAAAACTTCTAATTACTAAAGTTGCACATGCATCGTAACTCTCTATTATAATCTATTATTGAAAAAATTTTAGGTATTATTGGCATAATTTTACTAAACTTTATAAGAATAGAAAATCAATTCCGCACATTTTAAAAATGTACCTATTCAATATACTAATGTATAAGATCATAACTTTCACTACTAACACCTCAAAAGTATTTTTAAAATAAAATAAAATCTCACAAATATAAAATAAAAAATCACGTATGAAGTCAAAGATAAATAATTCACAAATCAAGATCTTTCAAACATAATTTACAAAGTGATATGACTTAATTTTTTAAAACTATTTTACATTTTTTATATTTTAAGTATTTCTTTTATTATCTTAAAAATATTTTGAGGTGCTAATAGTCAAAATTAAGTCATAATATATTGATACATTGATTAGGTAGAGTTTTAGAAGATGTAGAATCGATTTTCTACTCATATAAGGTAAACTAAAATTATGGCAATAATAGCTACGAATTTTCAATAATAAATTAAAGTAAAGAATCACTATACTTGTGTAATTTTAATAAATATGGATAAAAAAGAAAAAGGACTTGAAAACAAACATGATGATGTGTCGCAAAATTGACCTGAAATTCTAAATTAGGAATCCTATACATTAAATCATGTATGAAATCAATGATAAATAATTCACAAATTAAAATCTTTTAAAACTAGTTTACAAGGTGATATGATTTACTTTTTAAAATATTTTATGTTTTTCATATTTTTCAGTCTTTATTTGTAGTCTTAAAGTATTTTTGAAATTTTAATAGTTAAAATTAAGTCCTAATATGTTGATACATATTGATTAGGTAGAGTTTTAGAAGGCGCAGAATTTTTTTTTTTACTTATATAAGGTAAACTAAAATTATGACAACAATGGATAAAAAAAGAAAAAGACTCAAAAACGAACATGATGATATGTTAAAAAATTGACCTTAAATTCTAAAAACATGATGTGTCAAAAAAATTGGCCTCAAATTCTAAATTGAGAATCATATATACGATACATGCAAATAAAAAAGAAATCAAAGTGTATATGACTTACAAATAAAGAGCTTTCATTTCTATTTACGAAAATATTATAAAAAGCGAATATGACTTAATTTTAAAAGACCAACATAATACTTTACTTAAGAAATTAAATTTAATTGTGTAACACCAACTTCTAAATTGGGAATCATACACACCAATAAATGCAAACTAAAAAAGAATTAAACTGAATATGACTTCACTCTTAAAATTAGTTAACATACAAAAATAATAATTTAATTTCATAAATAATTTTTGAGATTACTGAATTAGAAATAAGCAAAGATGAATGTTCATGGAGCTATGTACGTGACATGTCACCCCTTATAATTATGCGATACATTATCTTATTTATTTTCGTGTCTTTTTTCTTTTTTATCCCGACTTACTAACACTTTAATATGATTTATTATTAAAAAAATTTGTAGGTCTAATTTGCCTAATTTTTATATACCTTCTAAAACTAACTAATTATACATCTTCTAAAACTCTACATAATCTATATACTTATATACTGGGCTTTAATTTTAAATTTTAACACTTCAAAAATACTTTATAATAACAAAATAAAATCTTCAAAGGTAAAATACTAAAATCATCCCCTACTTACTAACTCTTTACTACGATTTATTATTGAAAAATTTATCGGTATAATTGTCTCGATATTTGTATGTAATTATAAAACTAGAAAATCAATTGTACAACTTTTAAAACGCTATGTTATAGACATATATTTACATATTAGGCTTTGATTTTACCTATTAACATTTCAAGAGAACTTTATTAAAATATTGAAGAAAACGACAACCATGATTGAAACTAAAGATTATACTAAAAAATTCAAAGATTTTTTCTTTCTTATTTTACGAAAGATTATACTATAAAACAAAAATGACTTAATTTTTTAAAATACGTCGAAATATAGGAATAGACGTGTATTTAAGATTAGTTTTACCTAAATAACACAAACTTTGAAATGAAAATAATATACACCTAACAAATCCAAATAAGGGGGGAATCACACCTTATTTGACTTAATGTTCAAACAATTTAAAATACCAAAATAAGAATTCGTCATATGATCGTTCATTTAATGCCAAAAAAAGAATCTTATGATCGTTTTTTTAATATTATTTTGAACTATCATTATTAATCATACGATATTTCACAAATTAAATAAATGTGGGATCAGTTCGATATTTACTATTTTGGAACATTTTTCAATTTTATATTTTCTTAAGTTTCTTTTTATTATGACGATACTTATACGTGAAATGCATGAATGTAACATATTTCAATTTGATGGTTCACTTCACACGAATATAAATAAAGTTTAATTCAAAATCATCTTGACATAATGTCTAAATAATCACTCTTAACTCTATCAAAATATACTGACACTCAAACGTACAAATATATAAATCGTTAACTATAAACGACCCGGGTCTTGCCCAGGTTACTGGACTAGTAATATATAATAAGTAAAGCGAGAGTTTCTTTCTATTACACATCATCACATAAATATAGTTTCTTTACTTAACACGTCATCACATTATATTTTCAATGTGAAAATAGAATTATAATTATTATAAGTCTCATTAAAAGTTTAAAATATTATCTTGGATGGAGTTCTTATTCCTTGATAAGTTAATTTCATATTACTAAGCCTTATATAATTAAAAAATTAATTTCAAAAGTTCTAAAACTCTAACTAATTCGTGAACTAACTTGTTAAGACTTAATTTTGACTATTATATACTTAGAACCACTCTCTAATTTGAATATAAAAATTTATATATATTAAAAACAAAAATAACATACTAGATTTAGAAAAGAAAAAAAATGATGCAACAATTAAGAATATTATGTTAGACAGGGTTCTTATTTCTTGATAAATTAATTTTCATATTACTAAGCCTAATATAATTGAAAAATAAATTCTTAACGTTCTAAACCTCTAATTATTTGATGAACTAACTTAATAGGATTTAATTTTGACTACTGTATCCTTAAAACCACTCTCCAATATGAACATCAAAATTCATATATCTTAAAAACGAAAATAACATATTAGATTTAGAAAAAAAAATGATGCTACAATTGAGAATATTATCTTGATTAGGGTCCTTATTTCTTGATAAGTTAATTTTAATATTATTAAGCCTTATGTACTTGAAAAATAAATTCTAAACGTTCTAAAACTCTAACAAATTGATGAAATAACTTATTAGGACTTCATTTTGATTATTGTATACTTAAAAAAAACTATCTAATATGAATATAAAATTCATTTATCTTAAAAATGAAAATAACTAACCAAATTTAGAAGAGAAAAAAAATAATGCTATGATTGATAATATTATCTTGGATGGGATTTTTATTTCTTGATAAGTTGATTTATATTACTAAGCCTTATATAATTTAAAAATTAATTCTAAACGTTCTGAAATTCTAACTGATTTATGAACTAATTTATTAGGACTTAATTTTGATTATTGTATCCCCAAAACTTCTCTATAATATGAATATAAATATATATATATATATATATATATATATATATATATATATATATATATATATATATTGTAACACCCAAATTTTTTGTTTAATCAGGATACTTGTGTAAGTACGAATTAGAATGTATTGTGAGTTTGAATTAAATAGTGGGCCTAAAAATCAATTTAAAATTTTCTTACTAGAAAGTGAGTTATACTTTTGGAATTAGATGACCCAATTTAAATTTGGGCTTTAGTTTGACCCAATTATAAAGTTAGAGAATTTTGGGACATAATGGGTATTTTGTAATTCTTATTGTGTTAGGAATATGATTACATTCCTTTTAGGCTCATGACTTATGTGCAATATAATTCTTAGGAGCACACAAACTTCATAAGAGCCTCCAAAGAATATCTAGGAAGAATACTCTTCAGATTTTGATCATTACATTGAGGTACGATCTTATTTTGATATTGGGATTGAGGTTTGTGGTAAAAACCTACATAAGCTAATGTGATTGATAGAGTCTAATAGAAATTTTGGGTATTATTATATTAGGGTTTTTGATATAATTTGTTTGAGAAGATCAAGACTTGGAGTTGATTTACGCAATTGAGGTAAGAGTTTTCTCACGCATTTACTCCATCTGAATTCTGATTATCGATCCCTTCATCAATTGATTTGTCGTTTAAAGAGATCTATTAATTCTTTAGAACCCTAATTACATTATTGATCGTTACGCTAAATAATTCTTTGTACTTTCGATTATTGACTTTGATTCGTGATCTTTTTGTTGTAAATCTTTGTGGCAAATTCAAAAGTCCGTAACTTTGTCGTTCTTTGGCCAATTTTAGTGTTCTTACACTTTTTAAAAACCCCAAATAGTTTACTACAACTTTGTAGTTTTGGGTTTTCCGAAATTCGAAGTGATCGATATTCAAAAACATACTTGAACATTGTTATGCTAATATTTCTGCCAATTCAGGTCAGCCAATTTCGATTTGTTGTATCTTATTTGTTTCTCATTGGTTTGTAATGATCTTGAACATTATGAAATCCTTGAAGAGTATTATTCAACTTTGTAGTTTAAGGTTTTATCATAATCCATTTGGTTCTTGGTCAAAATTGAGTTTGAAAGTTATTTATCAGTGCAGACTTTTCTGTTTTTGACACTGTAAATCAGCCCACTTCGATTTGTTCTATCTCCTTTGTTTCTCATTGGTTTTTCATGATGCTAGACAATATGGAAACCTTAAAGAGTCCTCTTAAACTTCTTAGTTTTGTGTTTTCTCAGAATCTATCTATATTCTGATTAAACTTCAGTTTGAAAGTTATTCATCGGTGTAAAAGTTGTTGTTTGACACTGCAAATCAGCTTGCTTTGACTTGTTCCATCTTATTCGTTTCTTATCGATTTTTTATGAACTTAGACACTACAAAATCAGTAACGAGTCCTCTTCAACTTTTAGGCTTTGTGGTTTCTTAGAATTTGTTGATTTCATTGTTGAATTTAGCCCCTAAATAAAGCTATTCTGCGTAGAATCGCGTGAACGAAAATGACTTTGTTTGCTTCAAACTCTTGGTGTTTATTAAGTTAATTTGGTATATGTTTTTATAATCTGGTGAGCCATGTCACAGTGTATGTGACTTATCCATTTCTGACTTACCCACGTGGATTGGAATGTGGGCTAGCTCAGCGGGATGAGCTAGAGATCGCGATCTAAATTTCTGAACCTTGTCTCACGTGTCAGTGATGGCATGCGTGACACATTTCTGAATGGCTCCAGTGGTCTTCGTCTTTGTACTCATTGAACATTTGAATTTTTATATCTGATCTATTTGAATAAGTTTTCGAACATATCTGAAGTATTATTGAATTCACTAGAGTCTTTTTGAAATATAAGTTATCTTTATCAGAACCTGTGAAAACGTTTCGAACTTAAATTTGTATTGTTTTAAACACATCGAAACCTTTTGACCCTTTGTAAACTTAGTTATATATGATAATTCCTTACCTTGAGGTTGTATTGTCTGCCGATACGAGCTATTTGATCTTGTTGCTAATCTGATCTCTGAATTGAAAGTTAGTGCATTGGTTTTGGTATTCGCCATGCACCTTGGTATCGTACTTTATCACCTCCAAGTACTACTATCGATATAGCGTGCTTTGTACTCTGTGGGTGGGTGTGTGCGATTATCTTTACTGGGCTTTGTGCTCATCCCCTTACTTTCAGGTTATCAGGCAGTGTTTGGAGCTGTACAAAGGATTCTAAACATGGCTAAATAAGAAGCTTTTTAGGGAAGAATTTTCCTTTTATATTTATTGTACGATTAGATTTGGCTTTAGATTTTATTTTGGAGCTCCGTTAGGAGGACTTGAGATCAATGTAATAGTTTTAAGCCGGAGTGACATTTATTGATGTTTCTTGGAGACTTATTCTTAGATGCTCTGATTACTCAATTTGGGAGACTTTTGGATATTTTTGAGATTTTCTGCTTTATTTATTTGAAATTAACGCTTCGAAAAAAATTGGGGCGTTACATATATCTTAAAAACAAAAATAACATACTAGATTTAAGAAAGAAAAAAAGAGAATATTGATGCTACACTTGACAATGATGCTATATTTGATAATATTATCTTCGATGGGGTTTTTATTTTATGATAAGTTAATTTCTATATCACTAAGTCTTATATAATTGAAAAACTAAGTTTAAACGTTCTAAAATTCTAACTGATTTATGAACAAACTTATTATAACTTAATTTTGACTATTGTATCCTTAAAATCACTCTCTAATATGAATATCAAAATTCGAATATCTTAAAAATGAAAATAGCATACTAGATTTAAAAGAGAAAAAAAAGGAATATTTGTAACACCCCAAACCTGAGGTTGGTTTTATGGTAAGAAAAAAATCTAATTGATTATTTATTGGACCTTTAGCAACAAATAGGTGACAATTATACGTTATAATTCTTAGCAAAAAATTTTGGAAGCCATAAGTTATAATTCAACGATAGCAGTTATAAGTGATAGTATTGATTTAGGTCTTTAGTGACGATAATTCGTGAAGTGGGGTCATGTAAAACCCCATTAATATTTTCTTGAACGTTAATTTATTATAAATAGTATTTTGGGCCTTTTTCATAATATTAGTGTTGAATAACAATTAATGCGCTACCACGTACCACGTAGTGGGTTCGAAAACATACCGAATATTCCGACGATGGATCCTTGTTGTTACTAGCCTCCAACACGCTTGATCTTTTTCGCAGGTACGAAAACGGCTACTAGAGTCGAGTTCTTCGTCCACGAACCAAATCCTAGAGCTTGGTGATTGCTCTAGAGAGAGTGCTATAGAGAGAGAGACTTATTGCTATGACTTCTGATTTCTTGGGATATCTCTAACCTTTATATAGAGATAGTATTTAGAGACAGATTTTACCTCAAACACTTAGGAGATAAAGATGTATTTATCTCAAACACCTAGGAGATAAATATTGTATTTATCTCAAACACTTAGGAGATAAATATTCTCTAAATAACTGTAATTATCCAGACTAACAAATACACATTATCTGTTATGGATAATGGGTCCACTGACCCAATTTATTAACAGCTCCCACTCGCCCACACACAGGGCAAATAAATCGTGCAGTCCCTCCTTATCTCTTGTCCACTCATCTCCTCATACAGGAAATGGAACGTGCGACCTACGAGAAAGGATGTCCAGTTGAGGAGTATTGTATTAAGTTATCACCAAACTAACACAATACATCACTCCAAAAAATCTCGTATGTACCCCAGATAGTTCAACTACACCAGATTAAACACTCTCAAATCCCTCATAATGAGCAGTGTTAAACCTCTCATATGTTATGTATTCATGACTCATATCGAAACAAAAATCGACAAAGTCGCCCGGGCTATGAATCACACAACATGATGTAATATTGAACTTTCTTCCCAAAGCCCTCATGTCATTCCAATTAGACCCAACCGCTTTCCTAGACATGCCCCGCGAGACCGCATCATCCATGATCCAAGGGTACATGCTAAAGTAGCGACATTGAGTATCCTCTTCATGACATAGTCTAAGGTGAAGAAGGGTACTATATAGGATCAAAAATATCGATCCAAGTGGCTCACACAGTGACGAAGCAGGGATTCATTCATCACTCCCACTGTCGGTCTGCATTTAGCACATGCAGTATGATTTGCATGCTATGGCGTAACCCGTAAGGGCGTGTCACATAAATGTATAATAAAATACGCCATACGAATCTAAGTCTAGTCGCTGTACAAGCGCCTAACCTGAGTTTTTAGCCCAGTCACTCTCATAGTGCCTGCCTGAAATCTCACATTCGGCTGTAAACAGGCTACATAGAGTTGTGGAGATACTCTATGATCGACCTACCTTTATAGGTCTCATCTTAGCTCCAACTAAGGCGACATGTTTGCTTTATAAGCTGTATCATCTTATTCGCCCTCTTGGCGCCTAAGACAATTATGTCTCATCTTGCTCGCTATCTTAGCGCCAAGGTGAATTACCCGTGTGAGTGGGTCAATTCAAGCCTGGTGACACTCTCAATAAGGATGTATATGTAATCACAAAGATTACATTCATTCCAAAATAAACTCAAATCAAGGAATGAAAATATAATAAATAATGTCAAGTACATAAGATGCCATAAACATATCAAAACCTACGTAGTCCCATACTCCTAATGTGAGAAAGGAAAACATCTCTAGCAATAGGCTTGGTCAAAGGATCAGCCACCATTTTGCCAGTAGGTATATGCTTCATGGTCACCTCTCCTTGCGCAACTAAAGTTCTAATGAAGTGATAACGAAGGCCTATGTGTTTGGCATTCCCATGATATTTGGGGTCCTTTACAAAATCTAGGGCAGCTGTATTGTCACAGTGAACAATGACAGACTCGTCTGCATGAGCTGTAACCCCTAGAGCCTGTAAGAATGACCTCAACCAAACAGTTTCCTGGACTGCTGCTGAACAAGCAACATACTCCGACTCCATCGTGGATAGGGCGATGCAAGTCTATTTCTTGCTGCACCAAGAGATAGCTCCACCTCCTAGTATGAATGCATAACCTGAAGTGGATCTGCGCTCATCTCTATCACCGCCCCAATCAGCATCGATGTATCCTCTTAGTCTCAAGTCTCCACCATGATAACACAGGACGAGATCAGCGGTTCCACGTAGGTATCGAAGAATCCTCTTCACTGCATTCCAATGAGCGGGTCCAGGATTACTCTGATAATGACTCACCATTCCAACGGCATAGCAGATGTCTGGACGCGTACACAACATAGCGTACATCAGACTCCCAACTGCAGCCGCGTAAGGCACTTTGGACATCCGATTCTTTTCCTCATCATTCTTTGGGCATTGGTCTGTGGTTAAAGTACACGCCTTGTCCATTGGAGTGTCTATGGGTTTTGAGTTATGCATACAGAATCGTTCAATGACCTTCTTGATATATGTCTCTTGAGACAAACCGAGAAGTCTCTTTGGATGATCACGTATGATTTTAACCCCGAGCACATAATTAGCTTATCACATGTCCTTCATCTCAAAAGTTGAGGACAACCACTGCTTAGTGACGACAATGGAACTCATGTCATTCCCAGCTAAAAGAATGTCATCCACATACAAAGAAAGGATTAGAATATTTTTCTTGGATCGTTTTACGTAAACGCAATGGTCTTGTTCAATCATTTCAACACCTATAGAGGTAATGGCATGATGAAATTTAAAGTACCACTGCCTAGACGATTGTTTGAGACCATATATAGAACGTTTGAGACGGAAAACTTTGCGCTCATGTCCTTTGAATTCAAAACCCTCAGGTTGAGCCATATAAATCTCTTCATCTAGTTCTCCATTGAGAAATACAGTCTTAACATCCATATGAAAAAGTTCTAAATCTTGCTGGGCGACAATAGCTAGGACCAGGCGAATTGAAACAAATCTCACCACTGGGGAGAAAGTGTCTTCATAGTCCACACCCCCGTTGTTGGGTATAGCCTTTCGCCACAAAACGTGCCTTATACTTGTCAATTGACTCATCTGCCTTGCGCTTGACTTTTAAAATCCACTTGTTTCCAACAGTCTTGCGCCCTGGCGGAAGGTCAATCAACTCCCAGACCTGATTCTTTTCCATTGAGCTCAACTCATCCTTCATTGCAGTCATCCACTCATTACTAGCAGACGAAGATAAGGCTTCTTCAGCGACAACCGGATGAGGAACTAATTCCCCACCTTCGCTTGAAGATGGTAAAGTGGCTTCAACCTCCTCTAACTCATAGAGGTCAAGATTCTTACTTACGTCTCCAATGCTAGGAAAATCACTCTCTATGAAATTGACATCACGGGACTCTATTTCAGTCTTTCCACCATTTGGATGTTCACTATACATCACATAGCCTTTAGAGTTTTCAGAATACCTCAAAAAGATACTATTTTTAGCTCTAGGCCCTAGTTTCCCATACTTATGAGAAGTACTGTGAACATAACCTGCTGAGCCCCAGGGGCGCAAGTTATCCAAATTCTGCTTTTGGCCATTCCAAAGCTCATATCGGGTGGATTTGACTGATTGTGAAGGCACACGATTAAGTATATAGGCTGCAGTCAAAAGAGCATCCCCCTAAAAAGATATTGGGAGGTTTACTTGGGACATCATAGACCTAACCATATCTAATAATGTTCTATTCCTTCTTTCCACAACACCATTTTGTTGTGGAGTGTTAAGAATAGTAAGTTGCCTACGTATCCCCTTTTCCTCACAAAACTTCTTGAAGTAATAGGACAAATATTTGCGTCCCCGTTCAGTGCGAAGAGTTTTTAAGCTCTTTTCTTTCTGATTCTCAACCTCTGCTACAAAGCGTTTGAAACAATCCAAAGCTTCATAGCGGTGAGATATCAGATACACATAATCATATCGCGTATAATCGTCTATCAGTGTAAGGAAATAAAAGGCGCCATGACGTGCCTTTACACTCATAAGTTCACATATGTCAGAGTGAACTAGCCCAAGTGGCTGAGTTGCTCTCACAGCCTTTCCAAAAGGCTTCCTGCATGCTTTACCGGCCAAACAAGCCTCACATATTTGTAGATTGACTTTTACGAGTGGGCCCAAAAGGCCTTCTCTGGCCAAACGAGTCATTCTATCTTGGCCTATTTGGCTCAGTCTTGCATGCCAGGTGGTAGAATCATTCACAATATTATCATTCACAACATAAGAATAAGAGGACTGAGAATCAATTAAATTCAATTGAAAAATACTATCCATGAGAAAACCATGTCCAAACAAAACATCATCCAAAAAGATGTCTAACTTATTACCCCTAAAAATAAAGGAAAAACCATTGTCTAATAAAGCAGTAACTGAAAGTAGATTAAGCCGAACAGTGGGTGCATATCGCACATCCTCAAGAATCAATGCGCGCCCAGTGCACAACTTGAGTTGGTAAGAACTAACCCCTAGCACCTTTTCGAAGCTATTGTTTCCCATGAAGATATGTTTACTTCCCGCTGAAATCCGGTGATAATCTACGAACCTCTCTCGATCACGTGCTACATGTTTTATTGCACATGTATCCAAAAACCACACAGGTTGGGAATGAGCAACCATCACATGTGAGGAAACATATAACTAAGAGAGAAATTCTGAAAGTACCTTCTTCAGCTCAGTGCAATCATGAGCGAAGTGTCCTTTCTGTTAACAGTTGAAGCATTTGACTTTAGACAAATCCTTTTTCCCACCACATTTTCCTCTCTTGCGTTTCTTCATTTTCCCTTCTTTTGGCGGCTGAAATGCTAGCCTCGCCTTTCTTGCCTTTCTTAATTTGTCTTCCACGCTTGCCATTTGCATTGCGCAATCCCTCTTGGGCGACATAAGTTAGGGTCTTGTCAGCATCTCGAGTCTCGGCCTCAAGGATGATATGCTGTGAAACATTAGAAAAGTTTTTGATGTTTTCACTGTGGGTCAATATCTGTTTCATATTGGCCCATGAGGCAGGAAGGGACCTTATGACATCTCTGACTTGCTACTCATCTGTGAGTGCATGGCCAGCATCCCTCAGCTTACCAATCATATTTGACATCACCCTTAGATGTTCACTCATGGTATGCTTAGGGTCTTTTGTGTACTCCTCAAACTTGATCACCAGGCTACGAAGCCGTAGTTGAGGTTCCACCAAAAGAGAACTTGAGCTGATCCCATAAAGCTTTACAAGTTGGAAGTTCATCATATTGCCCAATTAGATCATTTTGCAAGCTGCCCAACAAGGTGTAGCGCGCACTACGATCTTACTGATTCCACTTCTGGTAGGCAGTGTGGTCTCTTAGGGGTTGCCCTTAAGTGGGCACGACCATCTCTTTGGTCAAGTGCTCCTCTAACTCTTGTTCGTTTAGCATGAATTTCATCTTTTTGTGCCAAACGTCATAATTATCTTCGTTAAGTTTCTCACCCTTAACAAGATCAGTTATGACATTCTTGGTGGCCATTTTATTGACTACATTAGTTTGCGCAAGGGCAAGACATTACTTATACATCCTTCTATTTATTTCAAAAATTCAAATGAAAAACATAATCCTTCCTCACATCATGAAATCGAAAATTTGCTAAGCTCGTAATCATCTCCCATGTATATGAATTGGGAAAATATTTTTCAAGTAATTTTTCGCAATAAATCTCATCATCATATAAGCCACAATGTAATAAATCATCCACATGATAATTTAGAACAATATAAAATTAGACCATGCAATAAAGTGTACAAGGACTCCATTGAGTCCTATTGACATTCTAATAACCTATGCTAAGAAAATTCTGGCTTGAATAATGTGCGTGTGAAATTACACCCCCGTACATGGCTTTCTGGAAATATAGAGGGAAATAATAGAATACAACTTCTTTGAGAATCCTACTACAAACTACTCCAATAAAACTTGGAGATGCGGCACAACACATTATTCTCAAAAGAACTTTCTTAAAACAAGAGTAAACACATTAAACGTAAGTTCCTTTAAAATGTCAATCTAATAGACATCCATTTAACCTAAAACTAGCATGCTCAAATAACAAGTTAAAGGGATGAATAGGCCACATTCTCCTTCCAAGGAAAACGGGCGTGAAGACCTTGAAATTGGGTTTAAAGTGTGGGCTTACCAAAAGCCCAACAAATATTTCTCAACAAAAACATATTTAAACAATAACACTAATCAAGGCAAATAAATAAAACATAATTTATCTATGTCATATAGCTCAAATATTTATTTTTGCCCATGAAGTGCAAAAAAAAATATTTGCGCATTATTCGCATTTTTGGGACCACAAAAGTACCATAAAAATTACTCACAAATAGCCCAAAAAATGAGAGATAATTTTTTAAAAGATTGACAAACAGTGAATTTAACCCTAATATACCCTCTAGAATTGAAGGAAAAATTTTGTGTGCATAAAATAAAATTTTAAAACTAATTTCTTTAGAAAAAGTCGTTTAAAAAATAAACATAACACACACAGAGGATATAAAGGTAATTCAACACCACATAAAAAAATTCAGAAGCCAAGAACACGCTCCACTCGCCGGTGGTGGGTTCAAAATCAACCGGCAACAGCCATCACACGCCTCCACGGGCCGTCGTGCGCGCGGGGCAGCCTCTGGACTCAGTCAGGCAGGTGTGGAGCACGCGCACATGGGGTGCGTGTCCGCAGCCTAACTGGCGCTTGACGGCGCGGCTTGGCTCGGGCCCGTGGGCACGCGTGGGAGGGCGGCTTGGCGCGCGTTCGGTGCGTGGAAAGCTGTCTTGGCGCGTGTCTGCGGATCGGCTTGAGGGCGTGGCGCGCGTGAGTCTATTGTTCATCTTCTTCATTGACAAACCCTAATTTTCAGCCGCCGCCATGCCGCAATGCCAACTTCCGAAGGCCATATTTCTCTCGTTTTTAAGTCAAATAATGAGTGCCATATATCGTTGGAAAGCTTATGCGACATAGATTAAATATGTACCAACCGATCATGATAAAAACTATATATCATGCTCCAAATTTGAGTCCCAAAACTAAAAAAAAAAAACACAGTTTTCTTGAAAAAATAAAATCGTGATTTCTCACAAATTATGCATCCAATAATTACGAAATTTTACGGAGTTTATCCTCAACCATAGGAGAACAAAATCATATAATTATTTTTCAGAAAAACATGCTCAAAAAATTTTGAATTTTAATAATGGGTCTCATTCATGTATCCGGAATAAATAGCAACATGCAAATAATTTATTCTAGTATGTTAAAGGCAAAAAATCATGCTCTGATACCAATGTTGAATAATAATTAATGCGCTATCACGTACCACGCAGTGGGTTCAGAAACATACCGAATATTTCGACGATGGATCCTTGTTGTTACTAGCCTCCTCCAACACGCTTGATCTTTTCTGTATGTACGAAAATGGCTACTAGAGTCGAACTCTTTGTCCACGAACCAAATTCTAGAGCTTCTTGATGATTGCTCTAGAGAGAATGCTATAGAAAGCTTGGATAAAATTTGAAAATAGCCTAAAGTCTAGGGGCTTTTTTTTTTGATAAATTGCCAACATAGGGTTCTAATATATAATGTGGCTATTGAAGTGAAGCCGGCCCTAATTATCTTGCCATATACTTCTGGAAAAAAAATTGACATATAGAAGAGAGAGTGTAGAGAGAGAGAGAGAGAGAGTAGAGAGAGAAAGTGGAAGAAAGGGAGAGAAGAGAGAGATTTGATCAAAGGAAGAGTAGGGGGATTGAAGACCATTGTACAAAGGAGATTTTTACAAGGTATTCACCCTAAAATTGTTTCATTTTGGTACATATACGTTTATATATATACACATGTATATATACATATATATACACGTTTTTCTTTGCATAAAATTCGCAAATTCGATTGTGGATCATGTATTATTATTATATAATGTATTAGTATATTAGAGGAACGAGTTGGAGCAAGAAAAAACGAATCAAAAATGGAGAAAATCAAAAATAAGTGTTGCTGTTTTTCGTTACTGTTCACACGATGAACAGTACGTGATGACCCTTGGGGTCACCTCCGGCCACTTTTCCGGCCAAATTGTTTTACAGACGTGATGAAAATATTATTTTATAATTTCTGAGAAATTTTCAGAATTTTTTGATATCGTTTTGTATTTTTTATATTTTGTGCAATTTAAAACTTCTAAAATATGTTTGAACTACTTGAAATGATTATTAAATTAGTAAAATTTTTGTGTATTTTTTATATGATTCTAACAGTTTACAGTGAAAATTTCAGAAGTTTTAAAGGTCATATGATAAGATTTCTAAATCGCATTAGTTTGGGAAAAAAGAGTTATTTAATAATAGTTTTAATGCAATTTTTGACCTGATTTTAGTTTTCGTATTTTTATTACATATTATAATGCTATTATAAAAAATTTGGGATTTTTCTTTGAACTAGAAATATTAATGGCTATTTTTGGGCTATTTTGGTATTTAAAAAAATATTTTTTATTCAAAAGTAATCAAAAATTTAAAAAATTAATATTTTAACTTCTTATAATGTTTTAAGCTCTTAAAGTACTTTATATAGATTTATTATGAATTTGGAGGTATCATAATGCCTTAAGGAGTGTGTGGGGTTCCTAGCTAGGTTTGGACTTACGTGGACCCATTTTGATTTGAGTTATTTTAAGAGTGCCGGGACATGAAACGTTTAAGAAATTAGTATTGGGTTCATAGTACTTTGAGAGTAGGGTTTATTCTGATAAATAATTTGCCCGACTTAGGTTAATTTAAAGGATTTGGATAGAGGCTGCTTAATAGTGCATAGCTTGAACCGAGGTAAGGGATTTTTTCTGAAACCCAGTTTCCTCTATTTGTCCTCATAGATATTTTTTCTGAATTGTTATCGCTATTCTTTTGGATTCTGTTATTTTGATTAAGTCGCATTGTTTGCCTGAAAAACCTTTTATTGAGCCTTAAAATCGTTTATTAAAACTCTTATCGGTGCTTAATATTTATTGTCCATCAAGTATTGAATAACATGTTGCATTATCGATTTATTGTCATTCTATTAATTGGAATGAGTTTTTGCATTAGTGTGGTTGCCGGGAGTTGTTGTATATTGGAGGATATTGGTGTGAGCTAGAACCTTGACGGACTAGGTGGTGTGCTGGTGTGGGCTACTACCTTGACGGACTAGCCAGTGTATTAGTGTGGGCTAGTACCTTGATGGACTAGCCGGTGTAAAGTGTTAGTGAGCATCGCCTGTGTAGCTTTGCTAAATGATTACCTTGCATTGCCTGTATGGCTTTGCAACTACTCATGTTCAATAGCGTTTGTGATTGTTTGCATCGTATCTGAAAGTCATATTGATATCTGATTGAATTAGTTGTAATCATTGAAAATTCTGGAATTCATTATCGAATTGTTTCTTTGAACCAGACCATCATTGTTTTGCATTTGTAAATTTATTTTGAAATTTCTTCGTTTGAGCGACCTTACTGAGCTCTCAAAAGCTCACTCCCCTTTGACTTTCTTTCCACAGGTGATAACCAACAATAGATCGCATTGGGTGTGGATTAGATCTGAGTCGAGCGAAGAAGAAATTAAGTTTCAGTCTTAGTTATTAGAACCCTTGCGTGGGTCATTATTGTTATTTAGCATTGTTAACTTAGACTTGATATTTCAACTATGATAGTACGCTAACAGTACTATATTACTCGATGGTTTAGTTGCTCTGACTGGTTGATGGTATTATTTGGTTGAGTTTGAGGTAGTATTATTTTAGCGTAAATGATCGAGGGGGTGTTAACGTTCCGGGATGTTACAATATTAATGCTACATTTGAGAATAATGCTATATTTGAAAATATTATCTTGGATGGAATTTTTATTTCTTGATAAGTTAATTTCTATATTACTAAGCTTTATATAATTGAAAAACTAACTCTAAACATTCTAAAACTCTAACTGACTCATAAACGAACTTATTATGACTTAATTTTGACTATTTCATCCTCAAAATCACTCTCAAATATGAATATAAAAATTCAGATATCTTAAGAACAAAAAGAACATACTAGATTTAGAAGAAAAAAAATAATGCTACAATTGAGAATATTATCTTAGATGGATTCTTATCTCCTGATAAGTTATTTTTCATATTACTAAGCCTTATAAAATTGAAAAATTAATTATAAACGTTCTAAAACTCCAATTGATTCATGAACTAACTTATTAAGACTTATTTTTTACTATTGTATACTTAAAACCACTATCTAATATGAATATAAAAATTCTTATATATTAAAAACGAAAATAACAAACTAAATATAAAAGAGAAAAAAACTCTAATAGAAAAAAACGAAAATACAATTGAGAATATTATCTTGCGTATGATTCTTATTTCTTGATAAGTTAATTTACATATTACAAAGCCTTATATAATAGAAAAATAATTCTAAACATTTTAAAACTCTAACTGATTGATGAATTAACTTACGAGGACTTAATTTTGACTATTGTATCTTTACAACCACTCTCTAACATGAATATAAAAATTCTTATATATTAAAAACGAAAATAATGTACTAGATTTAGAAGAAAAAATAAATAATGTTACAATTGAGAATATTATCTTAAATGGGGTTGTTATTTCTTGATAAGTTAATTTCTATATTATTAGGCATTATATAATTAAAAAAATAAATTTTAGACATTTTAAAACTCTAACTGATTGATGAATTAACTTACTAGGACTTAATTTGACTATTGTATCATTAAAATCACCCTCTAATATGAATATAAAATTTTATATATTTTAAAAATAAAAATAATATACTAGATTTAGAAGATCCGTTGATAGCGCTAGTAAAATAGGAGATTTTGCTAGCGCGATCTAGCCGTCGACGGCCCAGATCTTTTTTTTTTCAAAAGCTTTCAGTCGTCCGCTACACAGTGTAGCGGACAGACTTTTTTATCATATTGCCCCTCGCCCCTCGTCCGTAACACAGTATCGCGGACAACTTTTTTGGCCTGACGCCGTCAGTCAAAAAGTCGTCCGCCACACTGCGTAGCGGACGAATTTTTGACTGACAGTGGTCAAGTCATCCACAACCTCTCTGACAGTGGTCAAGTCATCCACAACCTCCCTGACAGTTGTCGCACCAGTCTTGGGGCGACAGGACTGTTGCTTTGTCCTTATCCCACTGTCCGCGATACTGTGTAGCGGACAACTTGACAGTTTTTTTCTGTCTGATAGACTATGTAGTGGACTTGACCCACAAACACACCTCTTCTGAAACTCTTATTCATTCTTTCTTTCAAACTCTTATTCATTCTTTCTTCTCACAATTTTTTTAGCGGCGTTGGCAAGTAGATCTACGCAATTTCTTCCAAAGAAATCCTTTAATCGTCTCATCAATCATGTAAGTTCACAATCCAATCCTTTATTCGTTCATAATCTAGAGTTGTTATGAGTATTGCTGCTTATGCATGATTTTGAATATGTATGCGGTGGATTGTGCTAGCGTTTGTCAATATATGTGTATTGCTTAAAAGTTCATGTGATTTCACTTGCATATATACAGCATGTCAACTTATGTGAGCACATGCTAGCGTTGTATGTTTGAGAATTTTTACGCTTCCAACCTTGCCGTTTTTCCATAATTTCAGTTGCAAAAAATAGATTTTAACCCTGGACCAGAAGATCCCTCCGTATTATACGACCAAGGAAACCATTTCAGTACACTCTTATGGGATGGTGGGGTAAGATCCTTATTTTATCAACTTTCATATTCTTACGAACATTGTATACCGTTTGTTTTGGTTAAATTGTATTTATTAATTCGTAGGAAAGAGCACTTCTCAACATAGTAGAAGTGTCCAATAATTTCAAAGCCTGGAAGTTGAACAAATATCATAAACGGTTATTGCGTGGGATTGGGTTTGGGATTTTCACGCATGAGCAAATCTTTCAACACCTTGACCGGCACTTAATAGGTGCCCTTGTTGAAAGGTGGAGAAGTGAAACGAATACATTTCACTTCCCTCTCGGAGAGATGACGATTACCCTAGAAGATGTAGGGTTCATCTTAGGGTTACCGCTGATGGGACGGCCGTAATTGCTCCTCCGTCAGAAGTAACGAATAAGAGAACCGCTAGGGACTTCTTTACTTCGATACCCCAGGATCAATTTAGCACTGGTGGTATCAAGTTGAAGTGGTTGGTAGAAACCTACAAGGTTCTCCAGAAAACTACACGGACGAGATGCTTGTGCTGTACACATAAGCCTTCCTCTTGTGGGTGATGGGGGCAATTCTGTTCCCAACAACGTCGAAGAATACGCTCAGCGTCAAATATTTACCGTTGTTGGGTAACCTGCTGGAGGTTGGGGATTATGCCTGGGGTGCAGCAACTCTTGCGTACCTGTACCGAGCATTGCACAAGGCAACGAGGCCCGACTCCAAAGCTATATGTGCGTGTCTCTCGCTATTGCAGGTATATCATACAAATCTTCATTACGTGCTCTTTTTTTTTGTTGAATCGACAATAAATTTTGACGATACTTTATTTAATTTGTCTTTGCTCTCAGGTGTGGTCTTATGAACACCTTGCTACCGGCGCACCCAGGCGTAGGGACGGAATGGATAATGTGTGGCCTCGGTTGTGCGCCTGGGAGTACAGCCGGAAGGACAGCCACTACCCGAGAGAGACGATCCCCATCACAACATTACGTACTATCGGGGGGAGCTCGACTTGCTATCTCCGGGCCAGATGCGATGGGCACCGTACAAACGTTTGGCGAGACGGGTAGGGGAGTCGTTCGTCTTCACGCTCTTCGGGTTGCAACGCACACCCCTGATTCACTTCGAGGTCGCAGAGTGGCAGCTATCAGATCGTGCTATGCGGCATTTTGAGTGCCTGCAGGGGTTGTTAGCCGATACGCCGGATATATATATATATATATATATATATATATATATATATATATATATATATATATATATATATATATATATATATATATATATATATATATATGGGAGCTGATCCATTGATAGCGCTAGCAAATGGAGTTAAGTTGCTAGCGCGATCTGACCGTCCATCCTGAAAGATGGACGGTCCAGATCGCGCCTTTTTCCAAAACTGACACCCGTCCGCCATACTGTCTCGCGGACGGGAGTTTTACCTTTTTGCCCTCCTCCCATGTCCGCGAGACAGTCTCGCGGACGCCTTTCTGTTCCTGACATGTGTCAGGAAAAAGGTGTCCGCCATACTGTATGGCGGACGATCTCTAGGCTGACACATGTCAGGGCCTGTCCTCTCGGTCGCCTATAAAGTCTCGGGCGTGAGCCCCGAGAACTGTCCCCTTGGTATCTGTATGGCGTCAACAGTGTCCCCTTGGTATCTGTAGCGGACGGCGTCCCTTCGTCAACTCTCTCCTGCTATAAATATTTAATCAGATCGGGGTATATATATTATTGTAGCGGACGGCGTCCCCTCTCTCGAACATCTAACCTAAAGCCGCTACCCCATCTACGGCGACCCACATCTCCGGTCACCCACATCTCCGCCGACACCACCGTCCTCCCCTCAACGACGATCTCGATGGCTTCTGGATCGGAGACCACCTACGCCTACGATTATATTGGCAACTTGCACCTGGTAGGCAAACACTTTTTCAAAGTCATGATGCCGGGATTTGAGCATGAACTTGTAGGCTATCCCTCTTTCTCTTTCTCTTTCTCTGTATTTTCGTGTGTTAAAAGTTTGATCTTTTGTTTTTCTTAACCAAAACTAACCTATTTTTTGTATTTTGTGTTTGGTAGGACATACCGGAAGCATTTACCAATCAATTTACAACAATTCATGATAGTGCAAGATTATATAGCCGCAAGGGGGCATGGCAGGTTGAAATCAAGCTGAAGCCCGGCCGATCCCAAAAAAAGGAATTCGCAGAGGGTTGGAACGTCTTCGTGCGCCAGCATGGCCTCGAACTCGGGGACTTTGTAGTGTTCGAACACCTTGGGTGGTGGGATTTTCAAGTTGTAATCTTTGAACGGAGCGCTTGTGAAAAGCTTTCGTACCCCATTTGTGAACCATAGTTTATTATAATAAAAATATTTATGTTCTTGTTTATTATGTTTTCAAATTTTTTCTTGGTTAATTGTGCCTTTTTTTGTTGCCTCGATATATTGAGATCGTTGATTATGAATCGTACATTATTTTTTGGAAAAATTGAGATTGTTGATTCCGTCGCTAAAACAAGTCTTCGGGCGTCAGTTTATTAAAATAGCATTAACGTACTATGTCGCTAAAACAAGTCTTCGGGCCAATTTATTTCAATTTATTAAAACTGCATTACGGGCGCCAATTTATTCCAATTTATTACATTACGCCACATTGTATAGCTCTATATATATAGCGGATATAAGGCCCTCCGCTTAGGCCGGGTTCGGGAAGGTCGGGAACTAAATGTCTGGTCCGTGCCAACCATTTTCTGCGGTAAGTATATCCGCGATACTATATAGCGGACAGTTTGGACTAAGTGTAGAAAAAACTAAGTGTTGGAGAGGTGGAAGTAAGTGCAGAAAAAACGGTCCGTGCCAAAACTAAATGTCTGGTCCGTGCCAACCATTTTCTGCGGTAAGTATATCCGCGATACTATATAGCGGACAGTTTGGACTAAGTGTAGAAAAAACTAAGTGTTGGAGAGGTGGAACTAAGTGTAGAAGAAAAAACTAAGTGTAGAAAAAACTAAGTGTTGGAGAGGTGGAACAAAGTGTAGAAGAAAAAACTAAGTAATGGTATTCTGTGGGGCCGTCCGCTACATAGTATAGCGGACGTAGAGAAGACAACCAAAAAAAAACTGCGGGGCCGTCCGCTACATAGTATAGCGGACGTAGAGAAGACAACCAAAAAAATTCTGCGGGGCCGTCCGCTACATAGTATAGCGGACGTAGAGAAAACTACCAAAACAACCAAAAGTCTAGCGTCCGCGATACTATATAGCGGACAAGGAACAGACCCGCGATACTATATAGCGGACGGCAAATATATATTGTCCGACAGCATATATATATATTCAAACCCAAAAGATTCATTCAAACCCAAAAGATTCACCCCTATAACTTCTACACTCTTCTTCTCCGTTCTTCCTACTCACAAATATTCCCAGCGGCGTTGGCAAGCAGATCTGCGCAATTTCTTCATAAGAGCAGCTTTAATACCCCCCCTAATAGATCACGTAAGTTCACAAAATCAATCCTTTACATGTTTCTAATCTATAGTTGTGATCAATATTGCGTTTTATGCGTGGTTTTGATTATGCATTGAGCATGTGCTAGCGGTGATGAGGATTTATATATGTATGTATTTGTTCATGTGCTAGCGTTTGTAAAATCCGATTCCATAGTTTCAGTTGCAAAAAATGGAATTTATCCCTGGACCAGAAGATCCATCCGTGTTATACGACCAAGCCAACCATATCAGTACGCTCATATGGGATGGTGGAGTAAGATACATTATTTATCAACTTTCTTATTATTACGAACGTTGTTTTACCGTTCATTTTGCTCAAATTGTATTTATTAATAATTCGTAGGAAAGAGAACTTCTCACCACCGTAGAAGTATCTCGCGAGTTCACGAGATGGACCTTGAACAATTCCCAGAAAAGAATACTGCGTGGAATTGGGTTTGGGATTTTCACGCATGGGCAGATCTTTCAACAGCTTGACCGGGCCTTGATAGGTGCCCTTGTTGAGAGGTGGAGAAGTGAAACGAATACGTTTCACTTCCCGATCGGAGAGATGACGATTACCCTAGAAGATGTAGGGTTCATCTTGGGGTTGCCGGTGACGGGGCGGCCGGTAATTGCTCCTCCGTCAGACGCAACGAATAAGAGAACAGCGCGAGACTTCTTCACTTCGATACCCCAGGATCAATTTAGCACTGGTGGTATAAAGTTGAAGTGGTTGGTAGATACCTACGGGGTTTTGCCGGAAAACTATACGGGCCGTGAGCTTGTGGTGTACACAAAGGCCTTCCTCTTGTGGGTGATGGGAGCAATTTTATTCCCAACGACGTCGAAGAACACGGTCAGCGTGAAATATTTACCGTTGTTGGGTAACCTGTCGGAGGTTGGGGATTATGCCTGGGGTGCAGCGGTTCTTTCGTATCTGTACCGAGCATTGCACAAGGCAACGAGGCCCAACTCCAAAGCCATATGTGCATGTCTCTCGCTATTGCAGGTATATCATATAAATCATGTCTTCGTTATTGTGTTTTATTTTTGTTGAATCGACGATATAAATATAATTTTTTGATGTTCTCAGGTGTGGTCTTACGAACACCTTGCTCCCGGTGCACCAACGCGTAGGGATGGAACCGACAAAGTCTGGCCTCGGTTGTGTGCTTGGGAGTACAGCCGGAGGGCTAGCCACTACAAGAGGAGAGTCGATCCCCATCACAACATTACGTACTATCGAGGGGAGTTCGACCGTCTATCTCCGGGCCAAATGCGTTGGGCACCGTACATACGTTTGGCGCGACGGGTGGGAGAGTCGTTCGTCTTCACGCTCTCCGGGTTGCAGCGCACACCCCTGATCCATTTCGAGCTCGCAGAGTGGCAGCTGCCCGACCGAGCAATGCGCCATTTTGAGTTGGAGCAGGGTTTGCCAGTCGATGCCCCGGATATGAGGGTTAACAGGAACCCACCGGATGTCGGAGTGTTTGGCACCGCCAATGCGTACGAATTGTGCGCGGCCGAAATAGAGCTTTGGACTTCTTGGCAGGACACACTGGCGGCCATCGTCTCGGAGCCAGACCCCGTTATCAGCATCGATCAGTACGATGAGTGGTACTACCGCATCACGCGGAGGAGAGTAGCCCCTGTAAACTTTGAACGTGGGGAGAGGTATGCGCCTAGGGGTCAGATCGATGAGCGTATGGCATACAATCTCGTAAGTTGCCCAACAAGTCTGACTTGAACCAAATTAGTTGAATATAAATGTCTGATTGAAGTTACTTAATTTTTTATCTCTTTGGATGTAGGTTAATGCCTCGCTTGCATTCTTCCAGAAGTTGAGTGAGCGGAGGGATCTGGTGAGCGCAATGGGCGAGGATCTTTGCCAACAGGCTGCGACATTGGCTTTAGGCTGCGGGAATTTTTTGCGCCAAGCATCGGGCCAGTCTTCGGGAGTAAGCCCGGGAATGGGTTATACGGGCGTCAGCCAGGGATACGGTGATCCCTCTGGACAGGCTTCAGGGGTGAGTCAGGGAGTTGTTGGTACCTCTGAAGCGGGGATGGGACAGGCTCAAGCGTCGTGGGGCGATTACAGCGGCCCCTCCTTCAATTTGTTCCCGGAACCCCTCTCTCAAGTCACGCAAGACTTTCCTTTCGGAAACTACGGTTTCTCCGAGGCACTGCCCATTGTCCCGTGGGCGGGACCAGTTGGCGGCCCCGAAGGGGAATATCAGCCGGCGGAAGAAGGAATTGGAGGCCAATATCCCCCGATCGACCCCCGAGGGCAATATCCGAAAGGGCATCCAGCCAGGCCCCTAAAGCCGCATAAATGCGATCTAATCCGAGCCCGTTATTTTAGCGGGGCCCCCCAAGACGGAGCGTCGTATGACGTGGATCACCCCGAGGGCTTGGATTACAATGCCTCTTGGACAGAGATAGCCTCGCTGGCGCCGGGATCTTGGTTAGACAGCGGTGTCATCTCGCACTACGTGCAAATTCTGAGGCGAAGGTGTCGGGAGCATCCAGACATCGGTCTGCGCGTGTTTATCTTGGATGCTTTTTTCCATCAGCTCCTAGTACAAGAGTGGCACGACTGGGGCAATGCAAGGAAGGGGAGAGGCATGGCCCAGTGGAAACCGTCCCCTAACCTACAAGCATATCTTGCTAGGGATAGTCCAGTGAGCGCAAGTGTTGCCGACGTGTTTCTAATCCCCTTTTTAGGGAATGCCCACTGGTACTTGGTTTGCTACGAACCATTACAGAGCACGGTTTCAGTCGTCGACAGTCTCTACGACGATACCGACGTGATGCCTGTGATTGATATGTACCGAGGCATAGGCCAGTTGGATGCCATGGTAAGATCCTGTTTCCTTCTTGTTGTAACTTGCATATTATAAAACTGATTAATCTTATTTTGCTAGCTATGTTTAATGCTTATTATGGTTCTCGCAGAATCTTTTTGCTGCCCTGGTCAATGGTAGGCGTCGGGAGAAGGTATCGCGCAGGCCGGTCCTCATTTTCCGATTGAAGAGGAGTAGGCCCAAGCAACATAATTCCTCGGACTGCGGCGTCTTCCTCTGCATGTACATGGATTACATTTGCCGGTCTGAGAGCCTCAAGAAGACTGTCTGGAGCGAAGAATGCATACAAGACTTTAGGTATAGGATTGCTTGGCAAATTATGAATGGCCGGCCTAGAGCTATTAGGTTTATTGTAAATCCGTGTAAGGAACATCATTCCCGCGAGAGATGATGTTCCCCAATTCACATTGTAACGTTACAACACTTTTTTAACCCAAAAAATTTATTGAATGCGATTGATTTTATTGACCAATATGATTTAACGGTGGGAAACCAAGTGTTGGATATCTGTCTATCTGCAGGGCAAGTGTTCAAAAAATAACAAAGTGTTCGATAATATGTGTATCTGCGGGGCCGTCCGCTACATAGTATAGCGGACGCAGAGAAGTGAACCAAAACAAAAAAAAACTAAGTGTTGTAAGGGGGGTATTCTGCGGGGCCGTCCGCTACATAGTATAGCGGACGCAGAGAAGTGAACCAAAACCAAAAAAAAACTAAGTGGTGTAGGGGGGTATTCTGCGGGGCCGTCCGCTACATAGTATAGCGGACGCAGAGAAGTGAACCAAAACAAAAAAAAACTAAGTGTTGTAGGGGGGTATTCTGCGGGGCCGTCCGCTACATAGTATAGCGGACGCAGAGAAGTGAACCAAAACCAAAAAAAAACTAAGTGTTGTAGGGGGGTATTCTGCGGGGCCGTCCGCTACATAGTATAGCGGACATAGAGAAAACAACCAAAAAACCAAACTAAGTGTTGGAGGGGGTATTCTGCGGGGCCGTCCGCTACATAGTATAGCGGACGCAGAGAAGTGAACCAAAACCAAAAAAAACTAAGTGTTGTAGGGGGGTATTCTGCGGGGCCGTCCGCTACATAGTATAGCGGACGCAGAGAAGTGAACCAAAACAAAAAAAAACTAAGTGTTGTAGGGGGGTATTCTTTAATACCTTAGGTTTCTAATGTTGTGCTGCGCAGTGTAGCGGACAGTGTAAGAAATCACGTATAAAAAAATGATTGTAAAGGTTATTACAAACGAGTCATTACTAAAATATTATTACAAAATGTCCGACACTTTTGATGGCTCATAAAAGATTATTACAAAATATTCAGTACACTAAAGTTCCACTGCAGCTTGTTCGTCCTCATCCTCGGCATCATCTTCTTCCCCGTCTTGCAAAGGCACTGGACTTATCCCCAGTGCCTTGTAATGGTTCCGCTTGTCGTGGTCTGTCATTTTGTTGCACAATGCACACCTTCTTAGCTTTTTTGGTTGACTTGCCGTCTCAATAGAGCTTTTCATCCGCGTAGATCTCTTGCGGCCTTTCGTTTGCGATATAATTGGATCCGAAGGCCGGATATCATTGTCGGCTCCCTCCCCCGGCTCGTCATCTTCTGATCCCGTCGTAGGCTCGGTGTCAACCGCATTGCTGACTGAAGCTGCTTCCAATTGGTCGACGATGGGCTCTTGCTGCTGAGCTACCTCGAGGAGATGTTTATATCCGACCATTGTAGCAGCACCCTTTACGGACAAACGGGTGAACATCGTCACCAGATGATTATACCGCAACGTCTCTGATTCTTCAAAGTCAGTATACGGGTGCTCCGGAAAGGAAATGGTACCGTGCAACCTGTTTGCACCTTTCGTCCAACGTGGCAGGACGTATTTATCGGGGATTGTCCTGATATTCTTCTGTGTGAAAAACCGCAGAATGTGTCTACACAGGATGCCATGGAACTCAAACTTCTTACAAACACATGTCACCGAGTCCGTCAATGTGTCGTGGGTCACCGTATAAATTCTGCGCAGCTTCTCAGGGACGAGGTCATTCACGAGCGAATAAACCTTGTACTCACGCGACGACTTTTCTGCCACCTTATATATACTGTATCGGCCCGATTTTTGCAGCTCTACTTGGTATAGCAGGAAGATCTCCTTCGTATAGACTTTGGCACCGTTCAGCTCCAGCGGGGTCTCAAGCAACCTTCTCCTTTGCTTGTACGTGGTTGCAAAGTCTGCAGCCCTTTCTTTCACGAACAACGACGCAACCGCTTTTTGTGCTGATGTGACGAAACTCTTCAAATTGGTAGCTGTACCCACATAATTATCGAACGTGGCATTCATAGATTCACTCCTGCCCGTCGTTTTCATGCCCGCAGAAAAATGACTTCTCGTGTAAACACCAATCCATTGCTCTTTGAGCCCGTACAAGTGCTGGAGCCACTCGTTGTCTTGCAATGAGTAATCCCGAACAAGCTTTTCCCACCTCTCCTCGAATTCCTCAATCGTTAATGACTTGAGGACGCATTTGTCAAAATCCTGTTTAAAGTCTGGATACTTTGCGTACATGTGATGCAGACGTTCAGGGTATTTGTTGCTTATGTGCCAAGTGCACAAGTTGTGTCGAGTATCTGGGAAGACGGTAGCAATAGCCTTCTTCATTGCCAAATCTTGATCGGTGATGATAACAGTCGGTGCTTTGAAGTTCATTGCTTCCAGCCACACCCTAAACAACCATTCAAAAGAACTCTCGCTCTCGTCCCTTAACAAGGCGAACCCGAACAGGATGGAGTGATAATGATGATTGACGCCCGTGAAAGGAGCGAACGGCATCGAGTACTTGTTGGTACGGTATGTGGTGTCGAAAGTCACGACATCCCCAAAATGCTTATAAGCTAGCCTCGAACGACCGTCGACCCAAAAAATTGTGCTAACTCGATGCTCGTCGTCAAGTTTATAGTCGAAGGTAAACTGCGGGTCCTCCATCTGCATCCGTTTCAATAGGCTCATTGTCGCTTGCGCATCATTGAGGTCATACGCGGCTCGTCTATGGGTTCGGACCGCGTTACGAACGTCTGTCGTGTTAAAGTTTAAATTTTGAATTCCCCCAGCCTGTTCAGCAAGAACATTAATCATGTCGGTAGGTCCTAGCCGCGCATCGCTCATTGTGTGAATTAGGCTCCTCGCGACCTTACCCATCTTCTTGTGTTGATGCATCTGACTCACCTTAGAAGGGGTTACTAACGGGTGATTGTGTGCCAGTTCCAGGCTGGTAATAAGCCAATGATCTTGTTTGGCTTTATAGCTTACGAACATCTTGACCTGGCAATTCGTGCGCGCAAAGCAATCCCGTCTTCTCCGCGCATACCCTATTTCGTCATCATCACTGTCATCGTTGCCTACGCGTGTCTCATTTTGCACTGGGTTTCTGCCCCTATGACACTCGTATAAGCGAGAGCATATATTTTTGTTACGTTGCTTGTTCTTGTAGTTTTTATTCTAATGCCAAAACCAACCCTCAATGAATAAGCTCGAAAACATTCTCCAGCTTCTTCCAACGTTTGAAAGGTTCGTCCTAGATACGGATCACTAGCATCTACGGGGGTGCTGGAGCTCGACACGAAATCAGACATTGTGAAAAAGACCTATGTAGAAATAGAATACGCTTATTATCTCAAAATTATCTTGACGATTAGACCGATTTAGGATACCATATACATAATCTCAAAAGTGTCTCCTATTTTGCTAATTATATATTTACTGAACATAACAAATTAAAATTACTAAGATAAACGGTAGCAAGATCACAAACTTTACCTTGCTTGAGTGATGCTTCCAAGTGTGTTACTCCAAGAAAAGCTTGAAGGGTGCTGAAAATGGAAGCAAGTGAATCTGAAAGCCCGCAAAAATTTTGCTGAAAGAACCGAGAATTAGGGAGACTTTCGACCAAGGGGACAGTTCTCGGGGCTCACGCCCGAGACTTTATAGGCGACCGAGAGGACAGGCCCTGACATGTGTCAGCCTAGATCGTCCGCCATACAGTATGGCGGACACCTTTTTCCTGACACATGTCAGGAACAGAAAGGCGTCCGCGAGACAGTCTCGCGGACATGGGAGGAGGGCAAAAAGGTAAAACTCCCGTCCGCGAGACAGTATGGCGGACGGGTGTCAGTTTTGAAAAAGGCGCGATCTGGACCGTCCATCTTTCAGGATGGACGGTCAGATCGCGCTAGCAACTTAACTCCATTTACTGTTTCGATGTAAAAATTTATCAAATATAATATATAGCTTTTAGAATTATTTTGGTAAAATAAAAAAT